>CAUYLG010062612.1:0-101531 GCA_963573385.1 Cacajao melanocephalus | reverse complement strand
TTGGCTTTCTGTTTAAACTGCTCTCTGTAACCCGTAATGTGACAAGCAAGCAGTCCAAACCCAGGCCATCTTGGCCCCTGCTACTTGTAATTTCCACCCTACCCAGACAATGTGTAAACAAATGCTTATCTTGACTTTTGTTAACCGCTTAAGTAACAATCAGAATGTCAAAAGTCCTCTGGCCCTTGGAATGTCTGAAGCTCCTCACCCCCACCCCCGCCCATCACGCTCACCCCGAGGTGGTTTTAGGGGTATAAAAGGTCTTGACACCCTCCTTTTCGGGTCCACGGGTTGGAGAGACGTGAGTCCTCTGTGGTCGCCAGCAATAAAGACCCTGCAATTTGGCCTACTTTTGTCTTGGTGTTGACTTTCCACGCTCGGTTCAGTACAACATTAGGAGGCACAATCTTATTCTTGAAACAATAGAGCTATATAAATTATCACATCTCCTTTCAGCCATTCTGGATCAAGTCCAGCTGAATGAATGTGAGAAAAGGGACCCTCACCTTCTTTGAGTCCTGAGTGGGTGGTGCAGTTGCCTTACCCAGGAGAGTTCACTGAAGATGACTCCTGAGACAGGGCAGAAGTGTGGTCCTTGTTAACAATTGGTCATTTGGAGGCCGAGCTGAGGTCCTGGCAGCAGTCACCAAGAAGCAGAGAGTTCTTATCAGTACTTGTACTGAGGGAAAGTTCTGAGACACTGCCCTTTTTACCCCAAGTCTCCAAGATAAATCTGTGTGATGATTGCAAATAAAACTTGTATGGGAGAAAAAAAGATTTTTATGATATAATAGGCAACACAGAATAAAACTGGCAAAACCTGGCCTTGAGCATCTGCTTTTCTGCCCCTTGAATCTGAGCGTTACAGTCATAAATTATCTATAGTTCAGTAACATGGCTGGTAAGGAAGGCTGCGTGATACAGCAAGAATACAGTGCTCTGTTCAAGGTGGCCTGGCTGCAAGGAAAGGAA
The DNA here is from genome assembly GCA_963573385.1 of Cacajao melanocephalus. Taxonomy (NCBI): domain Eukaryota; kingdom Metazoa; phylum Chordata; class Mammalia; order Primates; family Pitheciidae; genus Cacajao; species Cacajao melanocephalus. The sequence goes on along the minus strand of CAUYLG010062612.1, from coordinate 100,559 downwards.
GCAGGGTGTCGCCCAGTGCCATGGGCTGCAGCACATCTTAACTCTGGTCAGGCAGGGACTTGGATTTACCTGAAAGATGCCATGGGAGATTAATAATTTGGTGTAAGCATGTTCTCTCCTTTGTGCTACAGGATGATTAAAAACCCTGATTTGCTTCTCTTCACAACCCCTTTGGCTATCAGATTGAAGAGCCTTCTGTCCTTGAGTCCTCCCTGATATATATCCGAGAGTGAGATGTGAACTCGACAGAATTAACAGTAATATAGCTATAGCATGTTTCCCACCTTTATATAGGTGATGAGAAGCTTGGCTCAGAATAGCTCACTCTTAAATAAGGAGGCAAGGCTCTCATATCTGGGAGGTCTGGAGATATACTTCTTTTTTCATATAACATTAACATCTTCTGGTGAACATATAAAAGCCTTATCTCTATCTGACAAAAAAAAAAAATCAAAACCTTTCAAACCTTACATTGCAAAAAAGAAAAGAAGTCATTCTTATATTAATATGAAATCTTTTCTCCAAAGTGGTCTATGAGTATGTAGAGTTGAATATGTAGAACCCATTAATGTCAGGACTGATTCTGGTACCAAAAGGAGCTACTCATATTTTAAATAACAGTCCATTCTTAGACTCCATTAGTAAAATTTTTCCATCTATAATGTCCTATTCACATCATAATTTTATGTAAACTGTAGCCATTAGCAGATTCTGTCCAGTGAGGATATATAAACAAGAATCACTTTAGTCTGTACTTTGGCACTCTAGGAAGACGGAGAAGAAGAGAAGATGCATAATTGTGAACAATCGTCTTTTCTATATTGTCATGTAAGATATGAAACAAACTCTAATTCTCAGGGATACTAAAAGATAAATTTCTTTAAGGACATCTGCATTAACAACCTAAAAGAAATCACACTGAACTACTATAATATATACAGGGGACTGAAAAGGCAAGTTCTTCTTGTTCCTGTTCCTTGTGCTTGACTTTCTATAGACAATCTGTATGTTTTTATAGGAGGCTTTGTTCTGCAAGTCTGGTAGCAAAAGGAGCCTAATTAAGTAAAGATGCCTTAGGAAGAGAATGAAAGTTGTAGTCAGTAGACAAAATTGGAGCCAATGAGAATTTATGGGGTCACACACAATGGATTTTCTGTACAACTACTGAGTTCTTAAATATTTTCTCAAAACTGCATTTACTTCATGGAATATCATCACTTTCACTTGGACCTGCCATGAATTTCTGTCAGTATTTCTTTCATGTGTTAATAGGTAAAGAGCCACCTTAGTAATATCAAACTACTTTAGTTACTATACTTCCCCTCCCAGGGCTGTTCTTTAAATCTAGGTCTGTCCCTTGGAGTGGGACAGTTAACCTCGAGGATATTGAAAATATATGGGATAGCTTGTTAGTGAAATTTGAACATAGGTAATTTGTTCCTTTATCTTGAAATTGAAAAGATGAAAATTGTGCTTTTAGCAAAGTAAATTTCATGTGCTACTCTGAGAATAAACAATATTTGTACCAGTCTTTGTCAATGTTTCTTCAATAGGAAAAGTTTGGATTTCCTAGGGTTTTCTATGTATCCCAGATAGTTGGCTACAAAAATTGGTTGTTTATATCCTGGAACATTGTACTGATGCCTGATTCATTTTGGAGAACTTGAAGTCCTCCTCTCCAGATGAACTTTATATCAGTAAAAGACACCATATGACAATCATTCTTCATAAAACCAATCAACTAAATATGGCAGACATTTCTATGCTTTAATTTGACAACACACACACACACAGACACACACTGACATACACAGGTGTGCTTATATTCTTGGCTGTGGGTAAGAGAAAAACAGAACTGAAGGACACAAGAGACACAACTAGAGTTTGCAACTTTGCTAAATCTTTGCTAAAAGATTATGTAACTCACAGGTAAATGTGCATGGTGTCCTTGGTTTTATGACTGAATCAGTAAGCAAAATTTAAAGTAGTGGTTGAACTACTTCAATATCTATGTAGATTATTAATGCTCACATCTTTAGAGAAAACTTGAGCTATACATTCTTATCACCAAGAAATCAGTGTCAAAATTCCCTTACATTCTACATCCTTTACCTAATAACAATATAAACTATATTGTGCTATATGTGTAATGTACATTATAGTGATGGGTCTGCAGTAGCCAGAAATGAGTTATAAAGACAGGATAAGCAGCCTGGGTTTTGTATTAGTGATACTATATTAATTATGACAGAGAAGGCTTTTCCATTATAAACCTCATTTTTAAGATGCTTGAAGCTTTCCCTCAGGATTTTTCTTATGAGAGTTTTTTTTCTTCTTTTTTTACCTAGCAATGAAGATAAGAATATTGGTTTTTAACGTTTTTGAGAGATTTTATCTGGGAATAAAAGTGGTTTTCTGTCCATTAGACCATCTTTTTAGGTACTTTGGTTTCCGAAACCTCAAAACAAGTAGCTTTTTAATGACCTTCTAATTTGTCTCCAGTGAAGACGTTTCGTACCTTTGGTGTATTAGCCAAAGTTTGATTTGCAAATAATTAAATTACAAGCATTATCCAATACTTCCTCTGCAAATTGTTGTGTCTCCAAATAGCTGTTAGCTACTATACTTTACAAATAAAGAGAACCTGCAATTACTTGGTCAGTTACCAAAAATTACCCACTCCTGGATTGTAACTGTTATGCATAGTTTCTGTGCATACCAAAGAAGAAACCAGAGCTGAAAACTAGTTGTTGGACTCTGACATAGTATTTTAGACTATAAGTGAACTTTCTTAACAAAGGAGAGAGCAGTAGCAGGCTGAAACTGTGGCCTGTGTGATCTACTGTTATTTAAAATCTCACTAAGATAGAATCACCTCATTCTCTGAGCTCAACAGATTGAGATCCACTCAGGAGACACACAGTTGAGATCCAAAACAGGAAAGGCCTTCACCGCTCATTAAAATGTTAATTATGCCATTGAGAGTTCAGTGCTGCCCTTCAACCAAGAAATTTCACACCACTTCCTTATTAACCTATTAAGAAGTAACAGTTAAAAGGAATCAAACATGATAGGAAGATAGAGTATATATTTATTAAATACATGGCAATGCATATTTCTCAAGCTTTTTGAGAAATGGAATTACGCATTTTTCCCCTTTAGCACGAGATCACTATCCACACCTCTACGATTTCTGATTGGGTTATAGGTTTTAGATTTCTTAATTGGGGTTGTGGGTGGACAAGTTGTATATTTGTTTCTACACTACACTTGAGCAAAGGGACTATGTTTATCTTCTAATCTCTGCAATCCCAATGCCTAGTACTCTCCCTAGCACAAAAGAGGCACTAAAACATTTATATAAATTTTCAAATGTATAAGGTTAAAGCAAAATTTCTTATTCTTTAAATGATGGCAGTCAGTATTTTAGGGTGTCTAAATCTAAAAAGCTGTAATTTCGTCTACCCATACATTCATAAAAGAATATCAGTCTTTCAGATTTTTTATTGGAATTTAAATACCAACTTGCATTGTATTTAGAAAAAGCCATACTAAACAATTCATTTAAAGACCCTTTATCCTCTTTGTTATCCTTTCTGCATGTGCTATTATTGAGGAAGTAAGCACAAGCTTCTATTGCTTTCCTATTGCTACTCTGGTCTAGCTGCCATGTAGCTAAAACAGTGTATCCTACAGCCTGTGGTTTGCCATGTAGCCTGGCAAATGACTGGCTGGCCAGGTGGGTGATACAGGGTATTCTGGAAACTTAGGATAATCTGGCTTCCTCTGTGAACTCTTATCAACAGAAGTAGCTACTCTTCCCTCATTTACCTCACATCTTATTGTTTTATAGGCAGTGGGTAATTGATGGCGTCTTAAAAGAGATTTATCTTCATGTTTTCCCAAAGCCAGAAGTTTATAGAAATTACTAGTTTTATGGAATTTCATATATGGTTCTTTTAGACCATAGTTCTCAGGGCACTTATTTTAAATACTCATAGTTTCCAAAGAAGGTGTTCTGAGTGGAAAGTTTCCATGGGTAATTTCTTGGCAATGGTAGTGTTTAGAAGATAGAAAAATTACATTCTTTGCATTTCTTGCCAGAATATGATATGAATTCTTCCCTTTAGTAGCATATAATTTTTCTTTTCATATTTTACTGGCTACCCGTGACTGAAAAACAGTATGTGGTTTAGCTGTTGGCTGTGTGGCTCTGTGATCCCAAAGAGATTTGGTTATCCAGAGTTCCATTTAAACTTCCTAAGTCTTTACAGTAAGAAAAAAACCAAATTCTTGGTGAAAATCAATTCATTACATTTCTTTATTTCTTCATGGAGTACATTAATTATTTTATTTCTCTTAAATTTGAGTCTTCCAAATCTGGACTCTGGTATTCTCCTATCAAACCTGGATGTTATGGTGCCAACCTAAGAGGAATAATCCTTGATGCATAATCTTGTTCATGTCACTTAACCCCTCCTACATGGCTTTCTTGTCAAAAATAATTGTACAGGTGATCATCATGATAATGTATTGTGTTTGTAGAGAACTTCCAATTTGTACAGAAAATATTTTATCCCTATTAATAATGTCTCACCTATACAATCAGTAAATAAATAAGTGTCCAGGATATCTATTATCTTGACTTTTATCAACACAGTATTCCTATAAAGTAGATAGAGCATGCAACTGGCTAATTTTATAAATAAGCACACTGGGTCCCAGTTTAGGCTGGTGATGTCCTGATGAGAGCACTCTCATTGTGCAGATGAAAGCAGAAGCCAAGTTTCTTATTGCTGCATCTGGGATGTAAAAGTAAAATTCAATTTAAAGATTATATGCAGGACAGAGATATTTATCTCATAGATTATATAGATTATGTAAAAAGGAGGAAAAAAGGCAAGCTTTTTGAAACTGATCACAAGTAAATCTAAAGTAATTTTGATTAGAAGAAAAAAAAACAAAATATTATCTAATATTTACTGAAGCTACTATTTCAAATTTTGATTTGGTGAATGTACTTATCCCTATCATTGAGTAAGTACAAAAACATTTGCAGCTGGCTTTTATTGAATGAGTTTTTTTGCTTTGAACACTGCAATGCTGAAATATTGATTTTTTAAAAAAGAATTCAGTAGTTTCAAATGAGTGATATTGAGATTGTTGCAAAATTAATGTTATATATATGTATATATGATTATGAACCACTAAGTTTAAGGTGAACAAATTATTTTTCTAGTTTACATTTTAATTCAATGCAGTTTTTCTTATGGGGATCACTTGATTTCACTTCAAAGCGCTTGTATATGGGAATATTTCGTGCAGCCCCTCCAGCCACCTCTATTGTTTCTACTACTAATACTTGGGTTCCCAAATTGCACATAATACGCTAAGGAAGTTAACAAAGAAACGTTCCTCTAATACTCAGGGCTCCCCTTTTCAAAATTCTAAGAATATCATTTCACTCAAATAGTTGTATAAACTATATAAATGTCCAATGAACCCTTATTTTTGCATTTTATATGTAGGCACTGATGAATCATAATTTTGGTGTGTGATTAACGCAAGAGTTAAAATTTCTGTTTCTTGAAATTAATGACTCTGATAGCAAAATCATATTATTTCTGGCCCCATCCCAGAACTAATACATCAGAATTTTTAGTGAATTAAGCCTAACCTTTAATTGACGTCTCAACGTTATTTTTGAGCATTATCTTTCCAGTTTGGGGTAGTAGTCCAGGCATGTGTTCAAATAGTTAACTTAGAAAGCAAGCTAATCCATGATCCCATGCCAAAAGCATGCCTGAGTCAGTTATAGCTAAGCCACACCATAATTATAATTTCAAAAGTAATGGGAGAGAAAAAAAAGGGTGTAAAATACAAATAGCTGTCTATGTTAGTTTGGTATTATTTTACATAATTTTTTTGAATCTCTTTTTTTTTTTTTTTTTTTTTTTTTTAAACATAGTCTCACTTTGTCACCTAGGCTGGTGTGCAGTGGCATGACCTCAGCACACTGCACCTTTGACCTCCCAGATTCAAGTGATCTTCTTGCATTAACCCCAAAAGTAGCTGGGAGGACAGGCATGCACCACCATGCCCGGCTAATTTTTGCATACTTAGTAGACACAAGATTTTACTATGTTGCCCAGGCTGATCTCAGACTCCTTGCCTCAAGTGATCTGCCCACTACAGCCTCCCAAAAAGTGTTAGAATTACAAGCATGAACCATTGCATCTGGCCTTTTTTTTTTTTTTTTCTTTTTGACTCTCAAAAGATTTATTTTTCAGATTGCAGAGGTAATATAGTTACATTGGAAAAATGGAAAAGTATAAAAATATAACAGAGCAAAGGCTAATACCTTTAATACCCTGAGACAATTACTCTTATTTTTTCAGTATGTATTTTATCTTTTTTCCATGTATATTTTTCTATATGTATCATATTTGGGATTAATCATTTTTAAAAGGTTTGTGAAGCAAAAGCCATTATAGTCAGGAAGTAAGCGAGCTGATATTAACTTGGTGAGTTCTTGGATGCACTATGTTATAAATTTTACAATGGTCCAGTAAAATCTCTAGACTGGCTTTTTGTCCAGATTACTTGAAAACTAGTGTGGAAAGTAACCTATGTTTAAATTTGCTCTATTTTAGTTCAATAATCCTGCTTTTTCAAGGTTGTGCATCTCATCTGTTGCAAATTATATTAGGCGAAAAATTGGTTCCTAGCCCAGATAAACAGTTTTATTGAGGAAAAAAATATACAAACAGAATGAATTATTTTATGGTTGTTAGATTAAAATAATCAATGTTGAGGGCATTTGAAAGTCTTTTGAAAAGAGTTGAGAGAAAAAAATAAAAATTTAGGATCTTCCCCTATCTATACCCAAGAACAACCCTGGAAATCTTTCTTAATATCTAGTTACATACAGAATTAAAGTGTATTTTGTTGTTTTATTAAACACATCACATATAATTCATCCATGAACTAATGTATATAGCAGTTTTCCTCTTCAGTTTTATTCAAATTTACATTTCTATGTCCATCAAATTGTCTCTTTTTTCCCCTGTTCATACCAAATTCTGCTGTTTTTCAATGGTGGAAACAAAAGTTTTGAAATTTTCTGAGGAAGAAAAGACTTAAAATGACATAAATTAAACTTTATTCTTGGATTTTCTTCCATCTTATTGAGAGTAATAGTGTTTTTTCCCTTGCAATTTCAATAGAAGATATTTTTTGTGTCTCCTTTCTTTTAATATTAACACTCTCACCATTATTCTGAATCAAATTACGAGACTATTGTCTCATCATCACTACATTCTATCATGATCTCTCTCTTCCTAGACTGTTTTGATCTGCATTGTAACCTGTTGGGAGATTGAGCCACACCTCAAAGTAAAAGCATACTTGACAAAAATATAATTTTCTGGCTATCTGACTTGCGTGCAGTCTTTTGACCTTTGTTGATAAACTCTTTGATATCACAAGCTTTCTTTTTTTAACTTCTAGCAATCTAATTTATATCTAACCCCTCTACTAAAATTGTTCTTCCAAAGGCTCTCAATGGCCTCCTCCATGCCTACAATGACCATTCTCAAGCTTCATATTTTTATTTTCTTATTTGACCTTTGATCAATCACTTTTTAATGAAATGCTCTCCACTTATTTTCTGTGAGATACTAATTCTCAGTTTTCTTCCACCATTTCTGAGTGTTCTTCCTGTATATTCCTAACTTTGGCTGTGCTCTCTTACTGTGTCTAACCCTCAGCAAGAGAACGGGGTAAGGGGAATCTGCTTTGGGGTCATACAGACTTAAGCTCAATTCCTGGCAACCCTTTAACAGCTGGATGTCCTTAGGAAAGTCACAACCTCTGGGCTCCATTTATTTCTTTTAAACATAAAATAATACCACCAAAGGTAGGAAGTCCGGGACTTGCAGGGCTATATTACAGAAATTGAGACAACGAGGCAACTTTTGACTCTAGGCTGTTTCATCTCTAAGGTCCTCATGATCCTAGATGGAGGTAGGAGCTTAATTTATATCCATTTTCCTATAGAGAAAATAATAATATTTACCTTGGTATTTAATGTAAGAATTTTTTTATTTTTGAGACAGAGTATTGCTCTTGTTGCCCAGGCTAGAGTGCAGTGGCACAATCTTGGCTGACCGCAATGTCTGCCTTCCAGGTTCAAGCAATTCTCCTGCCTCAGCCTCCTGAGTAGCTAGGATTACAGGCATGCACCACCACACCCGGCTAATTTTGTATTTTTAGTGGAGACAGTGTTTCTCCATTCTGGTCAGGCTGGTCTCAAACTCCCAACCTCAGGTGATCCACCCACCTCAGCCTCCCAAAGTGCCAGTATTATAGGCGTGAGCCATTGCGCCCAGCCTCTAGTATAAGAAATTTTTTAAAGTGTGTTATTCACCACAACACCTAACACTGACTAGACCCTGAATAAATGTTAACTATTTTTACTAGTATGGTTATTATTTGCCTATTGACTAATTATTGATGGCAGGTAGCATATTTTAACGTTTAATTATTAATAAATCATGCTGTAAAGATACTTATACATATTTATAACCCAGTAGATTGGCTTCCTTAATTTCTAACCATACTCCTTTTTACTCTATTTCCAATTTAAAACAACAACAAAAAAGATGTTACTGGCAATAAAATTGGTGCTGCCATTCTTGTAAATAATGTTCATTACCTCCAGAGTGACATATTCTTGGTTTTAATGTGCATTTTATGACATAACAGCAGTAACACTACACTTGTGAGATAATTTCCAGTGAAATTCTCAAACGCAGAAAAATGGCAAGTGGAAATCTAATATTTCCACTCAATAACCTAGCACAGCATCTGTATCATATTTAATGACAAATATTTGTTGAACAAATGAATGATGTAGGAAATTCCACCTGTATCAGATCAAAATCTTTACCAGGTATTCATTCAACAAGTATTTATTAAGCACCTACAATATATCAAGCACTGTGTTAGAATCAGGTAATGCCAAACTGAGCATAACAATATCCCTTTCCTGATGATATGTACATCCTAGTGAGCAAATATTAGTAAAAAGCAAATGGGAAAGTATATAATACATCAGCCATGAAAAGTGCAGTAGGCAACAACAGATCAGCAAAGGGCCCTTGGAAAGTGCTTGTATAGTGTATTAGCTATTTTATAACAAGTCACCCCAAATATTAGTGACTTAAAACAACAGCCATTATTTGCTTTCAATATTATGGAGTAGCTATTAGATTGAGCTCAGCCAGTTAGTTTCATCTGGTATAATTAACGAGGCTGCCATCTGGAAGTTTAATCTGGGGCTGGATGATCTAATACAGCCTCACTAACATGTCTGGTGGCTGGTGCCAGTCTCATCCTCAGTAGGGCTGGCCTGAGCTACCTCACATAATAGCAGCACTTCAAGATGATAAGAGTGGACACTGTTAAGACCTCTTGAGGCTTAGGTTCACAAGTCACACATCACTTCTTCTTTTGATCAGTTCAAGTCACCATACATATATCCAGATTCAGAGGAGGCGGTAATAGACTCCACCTCTTGTTGGGAAGAGTTATATGTAGTTTGTAACCATTTTTTACCTACTATGGAGGGGAAGTTACTATCTTATGATGGATAGTCAGTGATAACATCTCTGATAGGATGACATAAAAGCAGAAGCCTACATAATATGAGGAAACAAGTAATGCGAATATTTTTGAAGAGTGCACTGTGGGCCAAGGGAATAGCTAGCACAAAATGACAAGGCAGGCCAATAAGGAACTCAGAGTGGTTGGAAGTGATGGGCAAATATACATGTGTTAGGAGATGAATGTGGGAAGCCAATGAGAAACCAGATAGTATAATTCCTTGTAGGCCATTATAAAGACCATTTTAAGTAGATCTTTATTATTTACTCTGACTGAGATCAAGGACCCATTGATAGTTTTCAATTTTTAGTGGAGTTTACATATTTGTCAACAGGATCTGTCTGGATTTTTTCTTGAAATTAAACTTGAGGGTGGGTGGCAAGAAACCTAGTGAAGAGATTATCCCAGGCTAGAGATGATGGTGGCTTGAAATACAAGGGCAGAGCTGACAACATTTTCTGGAATAATTTGTAGAACTAATTAGACAGAAAACCTATTACTAGATTGTGAATAGTCATCCCAACCAGATTGTCAGCTTCTCTGAGAAACTAACTACATGCTTTTCATGTGTCTTGTACTTCATCTGATATTTGAAAAGCACTCACTAAATACATATTGACTGGTGAGTAAAGATTCAAGCCTTACTGTTGAATTGAATGTAATCAGCACAGGATGCTGAAATCTTACAGAGTTCATCATTAAATGATGTTTGAAAACCAAAGCAAGTAGAAGACCGTATTATGAGCTATTGATATGCTTCAGATTACATGTCGTCTGTATGTTAAAGGCAGCAAATGAATTACAGCAAAGACAATCTGTCTACATCAAACTCAGTATAAAAAGAAATCCATTAAAAGATCATTACATGGGCTGGGCGCAGTGGCTCACACCTGTAATCCCTGCACTTTGGGAGGCCAAGACAGGTGGATCACCTGAGGTCAGGAGTTTGATACCAGGCTGGCCGATATGGTGAAACCCTGTCTCTACTAAAAATACAAAAAATGACCTGGGTGTGGTGGTATACACCTGTAATCCTAGCTACTCAGGAGGCTGAGGCAGGAGAATTACTTGAAACTCAGAGGCGGAGGTGGCAGTGAGCCGAGATCAGGGCACTGCATTCCAGCCTGGACATCAGAGCAAGAGGCCATCTCAAAAAAAAATATTACATAAACTGAACATTTATTATTAAGACTACTAAGTGAAAGGAAGTATCAGGGATTCAAAGTCAACATAATATAGTTCTCAAAAGTACTAGTTTTCTAATATGCCGTGTAGAGTGTTCATTTTACAAATGAAAGAAAGCAAGGTGAATGTATCAACTAATATTATGGTGTTGAATGGAAAGCATTAACAAGTATAGAGAAGCATAGGGTAAGATCTAAGTTTAGAGTATTCCTGGAACTAGTTAATTTTCAGATAACAAATGAGAAAATTTGTGTTGTGGTAGGAAGGAACTGCTATTAACTCCAGGTCCAGCATGATGGATGACAACTGTCCTTCCTGGTGATGGGAAAGTACCTGCTTCTAAATCTCATCCCCGTGAATGGAGTGCATATATGTATGTTTTATGTTGGTATTACCTTTCTTATCGTAAAATATGTATGTTTGCTATAATAGATCTTTAAATTTTCTTATAACTTCATTGGACATGTTCAGTACGTTATGTTTTAAAATGGATTACAGTAAAAGTTTAAAATTAAAATTCACCTGGAAATGAAAAGCTCAGCTTTGCTTCTCATTCTGTGACTTAAAACAAGTTTCTAAATTCACTACACTTCACTTTCTTTATCTATAAAACTGTTTGGAAAAGATCAGTGGTTCTCAACCCTGACTGCACACTGAAATCATCTGAAGGGCATTTTAAAAGGTAATATCCCAAACCCTATCATAGGGTTTAATTTTCAATGCTCTTCAGGTAATTTTAATGTACAGTAAATGTTCATCAATGGGCTAGATGATCACTAAGGTTACTTCTAGTAAATCTTTCTAATTTTATGATTTATCATATTTTGACATGGTAACAGCTACCGGAAAAACAATGTTCTCAATATTTGCAATGTGCTTTAAAGTAGAAATTAATGTCAAAGAGTGTTCCTGCTCAAAATTGAGAACATTTTCTCATCTAAACTAAAAAAAAATCTATATTATGATAATAATTTATACCAAAAGCTGTATACACATCATCATTTGGATACGGCATATGCATCAAAAGTAATATAGATTTACCTAAATTTTAGAAATTATGATTATGATTTGGAAAGCAATTACTTTCTGTCAGTGCATATGCAATGTGAGGATAGTGTAGTTAGAAATTCCGTATAAATTTTTTTAAAATGTTGCTATAGCTATTTTGATTTTGAATAAATGTACTCCTAATATCCCAAGAGTTAAAATCCCCAAAGTATGTAATTTATTCATAATAAATAACTTACATATTGATTTATTATGAAGAGAATAAATAGTTTCATAAAAGATTGAAGTAGAATATATAGTTTTATTGATATCTGGAAAAATCAAAAGTATAATTTCTGGAAACCATTTTGAAATGTGTCACTATGAATTTTTGCTATCAGATTTTTTTTTTAACTAAATAGCTTTTCGTTGGAGTAAGCTGATAACTTTTCCCTTTAATTTTTAAATGCCAAGAAGTATAAACAGATGTTTTAAAACTTCATGAAACCAAAAACTGAACCAAATACCAGATCCAAAAAGAAATCATGTAGACTCCTAGGAAACTGGGGAAAGTCATCAAGTAAATATTAAGCTACAAAGTAATAGATTTTGTGTCTTATATTTTCACATAATTCTGTGTTTTTGTATATTTAGGACAGGAAGCCTTTTTCCTTCTGTTAGCCAGCCTAATTCAGTGGTAATAGGGAGAAGAAGAAGAAGAGGTACAGATGACAGCTAACAGCTAACATGGGTGAATGTAGGTGTAGACAACAAAGGATGTGCTGGTTATATGGAATTCTGCAAACATAGTTACATTTTAAAACCATTTGGGGAAAAAACAATTACTTAGTGCCCAGAAAAGACACTATGAAAAGTAAATATGTGATTTTCAGTATAATGCCTATGCCTGTATCATCATTCTGTGTTTGGTTCTAATATCATCAATTATTCTTATGTCTTTAAATTTCATATATATATATTTCACTGTTTTTGTTTACTCTATTGATAACAAACTAGACTCCATAATTAAGAATAATTCACAGATATACCATTTATTATAGCATGCAAAACTATGACACTGGACAAATAATGTGGCTGCTGGAATAGTCCACATGTTCAAAACCCTTGTTCTGTACAGAATGCAGAAGCTATTTTGCTTCACATTTGCTCTGCCACATATCAGTTTGCTTTACAAGGTTTCCCTGAAATTAATTAGACATGTGTACCATGCTTTCAAAGAATGTTTTACAGTGAGAATAAGCTATGAAAAGTTTGAAAATACAGATAACACATACTATACGCTTTGTAATAATAGTTACATGTATGCTAGGGAGTGAAAAAACTAACTTGTGAGATTTATGTGATTTAAAAATACCAAGAGGTTTAATGAAACAATATAAATTTTGTCATCAGAATGATATCACACATATTATGTATCTCTTGGGAGTGATGAAATGCAGAACTTGATGGTTACCCACCCCCCTCCTCACCTCTCAAGATATTCTCTCCTACTTACCTGCTCCAGATTCTGCTCATCCCCTAGCAGATGCAATATTGTCTGTTACATATCTTCTTTTAAATTTGAGAAAGCACATTAAGCTGAACTCACTCACTCAGATGTTATTGTACAGTAGTTTAATCAGATAAAGTCAATGAAGGAAATATAGTCTTAAAGAATGATAAGGACAGAGGTGATATAGCCTCAAGAAGTGTGCACGAAAAGGGCCCCAGTGAGAGCAGAAGCATTTCATGCTTGGAGTGAGTGAAGGACTAAAACATGAAGACCACTGTTACTTACTTCCCAGTTTTGCCTGGGGCTGGGCCAGGTCAGCAATGCAATCATTGTACAAAGTAAAGTAAATGGACTCATATTTTAATGATGTCATATAAAATTTACATGATCTTCAGAATCTAGCAACATGATATTGAATATAGACTTCATATGCAACAGTCAAAGTTTGCTGATGCTAACATCATCTTGAATTATGAACTCTAATCACATGGATATAAGTATATAACTTTGTCTCATAAGAGGTTTTATTTACAGCAACTTTTTTTCTTATTAAGATATTGAATTGATGTATTGGGCATAGCTGCATAATTGAAAAGTGTAAGTACTGGACTCCACTTGAAAGCACAGATACTGCATTAAAGTAAAGCTGCCATCCAATATAAATAATGCAGACTTTGTTTTAAAACATGTCAGATTCTCTTGTGTATCTTTCTTCTTTAGACTTTGATCAGCTAAGATAAATGCTTTTAATTTGCCCTTAACTGTTTGTCACAAGAAGATAAGAGACAGCTAATGAAGTAAATTGATGTGTTGCTACAGTTAGAGAAAATTGGAGTTTGATACTGTTGCAGTTGCGAGTAAAACTACTTTTTTAAAAATTTGGCATGATTGCATGACATTATGAGAAAGAAAAGAGACCTAACACATTCCAAAGTGTCCAATACTTAGAAGTATTTGGGTAAAGTTAGGTAGAATTTTTATCTAACTCTCTTCAAATAAAGTGCATTTTCTTCTTCAAAGAAGTGGTAATTAAGGGTATATTGAGTCATAAATATTAATGCTATCAAATTATGAATGTTAAAAATAATTGCTGGTAGATACCAAAAAGGGTTAGAGTGAATTATATTTTGCAGCTCAACCTGGAAGTTCAACTGTCATAGGGAAGCCTGTCTCATTGAAATCTCTCTGAAATAGACTGCATACATATTTAACCCAATAGCTTCAGGCATTCAGAGATGGAGGAAGCAAAATCAAAAGCACCATATCAAAATTAACATCAAGCCATGTGTTTTTCTCTTAGAGTTTTGAAGTAATTTTTAACATAGATAGTAACTTGGTCTGAAATTTAAAAACACACGTACAGGTTTGCTAGCTGGAGAGTTTCCATGCCTGGGGGAGGGGAGGTGACAATTGGTGCATTCAGTACAGAACACGTGTAATGATAATAAAGTTGATTGGTTGAGCTCTATAGCTTTTCTCTCTCTTTCTCTCTTCCTGTAGTGTAGTTCAGCTGGGGGTGGAAGGGTTCTCCCCCATCACCCCCCACAAAGAAGACGTAGGTTGATACCATTTTTATTGTTCTGCTGGGGTGGAAAATAAACCATATGCTTTAGCATTTTAAATGGCTACACCAAAGAGAAAACTGAACTAGGTTCTCTTCCTCACTCTTACTGGACTTTGTGGTGGGGTTACTCCTCCAAATGTTCTAGTGGACTTGGGGTTAGCTTAATGCTTCTGCCCCAGGGCAAAGAGGCAGATGAGGGAAAGAAATGTCAAGGACGTCAGAGGCGAGCTGGACTGAGTGGAGTGTGGAGTAGAAAGCTTGTGTCTGAAACCCACCCCTCCCCTGGATACCAGGCAAAGGCAATGAGAGTCGGAACCAGCTGATGCCGCTGCTGCTGCTTCCCGTTTCCAGGGTGAAATTTTCACAGCAGCTATTCTAAAAGGAGGAAAAATCCCTAACCAGCAGCGAAGAAGATCCTATCACCCAATCCAAGCTATGTAACCTTTTAGTCAGGCTTTTCGAAGAAATCCGCATTTTAAAAGCCAGCATTTACGGTCCAAAATATGGGACGGGAATCAGAGCTGGTAGGAAAATATGAAAAGCCTCTTTACACCCTGAGTGTTTGAAACGATCCGATGAGCATAGGAAGTGGCTGCCAACGCTCTGGCGGCTGCTGGTGCTGCCGCTGCTGCCACTGCTGATCCTCGCAGAGGGCTGGACAGAGCTAGTCCCGGTTTCAGCACCTCCGGCGCTGGACAGCTCTCTGCACGCCGCACCGCCGCCTGCTTGCTTTTTCCCACTCTCGCTTTGCATTACTGGAGATGCATCTAAATTACATCCTGTTCAACAACAAGTAGACTTTTTTTTCCTGTACAGGAATTACAGTAGACGATTCTCTCAATTAAACTGCATTTTCTTCTTTACGGATTTGGCTGTCAGGCGTATTTATCCCGATTTCCTCCCCCCTTCACTCCCCTTTGCAGGAACGAGTCTTTGGGAACGTGGTCCACCCAGGGATGTAAAACTGTGCTTACCGATGCATCCCATACGAAATGCTTATGTGATCGTCTCTCTACCTTCGCCATTTTGGCTCAGCAACCTAGAGAAATAGTAAGTAACAAAGGGAAAACACGGCTGTAATGCAAAGGAAGGGACATTGTGGCTAGTGTTTCTCCAGGGAACTGCATTTTAAATGGGGAAATGGAAAATGTTGCAGGGTGGCAAAATTGGGTTCGTCTCCTCCTTAGCTACAGTAGCTTGGTGGAATGAATTCTAGTTGATATGCTGTAACTAAATTCTACTCAATTTTATGTCTTCTAACTTGAAATTTCTGCAGTGTAGTTTTAAGGATGTAGTCCAATCATATTAATATGCTGCAAACTTTCAAATAAAAATAATTGTCAACTTAATCTTTATTTTAAAGCCGGAAAGACATTCTGGGGAATTTGTGAGGATATTGTTAATAGTAGAATGAAGACCCCAGACACTATAGTCAAACACATTGAATATCTGCATTGGATATTTTCAGTACAGGTTTTCTGTAGGTGTCCTTGAATGTAAATATAAATAAATATACATATGTTAATCAAATGAAGTTTCTTATGAAAGCATGGCTGTCAGGAACTGTAAAATTATTCCTTAAAAGTATAGAGGTTTTTCAAAAATAGTTTCTGAAAGAGACAGCTGTACATAACTGTCTGAAAGAAAAATAATATTCTCATCAAATGTATTTTGAGAAAATATAACTCAAAATGAATACTGAACAATTATCATTCAGGTAAATGTGACATTCTGCCTACATTTGGCCTAAATAAGCATCACTATTCTTACTAATTTTGATGATAAAAAACTAATATAATTTGATGTGCATATTTGAGGTTTTAGAACACACTTAAAGTGTATTCCTTCAAACTTCCAATATTAACAATCTGAAAACCAACCAATTTGATTATTTAATGTCATGTAAGTTTCCAAGGAAAGAAACCTCCCAGTTCAATGGATGCCTGTAATCTTTCTATATGTTTTAAAAGATAGAAAGCTTATTTTTCAAGGTCATGCATTTAGGGACTGATACTGGCATTGTAATAATTACCTCCACATATTTTGTTCATTGAAAAAAATCACAAAATATATTTGAAGATTTTAAATTTGATGTTTGATTTTCTTCTATATCCTCAGAGGCCAAGTAAGTGAAATTAAATGTGAGACTACTTGACTTAGAATAAAGTTGTCAAAAAGTCAGAAAGTTTGAAAAATCTTCAATATCTATATACGAGATATAGGTAACATAATGAGTTGTAAATAGTAGGATCAAGATAAATTTTACCTAGAATCATATTGTGAAATGACTAACCTGCAATTAATTAAAGAAATGTGAATGATGCTTCAAATTGTAGCTAGAGAAAATTTAACATGTGAATGTTGACCAAGTTGTAGTTTCAGGTCTTGATTTTAGAAAGTTATAAAGAGGTAATATTCTATAATCCAGTATTTAAAACTCTAATGACTTTATTACTTCACAGTGGGAGAGAGGAGGAAGCTGGAATTAGTATTTTTAGAGGTTGAGAATGTGAGAACAGAGTGGATTCATGGGTAATTATCTGGTAACTATAACAACTATATAGGCTATTTTGAGTGATAGGTTAGCTTTGCTGAATCTAGAAGTTATTTTAATTTATTAAAAACCAATTTGTTCCTTTTTTGTTTTGTTTAATTCACAGATCATGGAATCCTCTGGCACACCTTCAGTTACCCTAATAGTAGGCAGTGGTCTTTCTTGCTTGGCCTTGATTACCCTAGCAATTGTCTATGCAGCATTATGGAGGTAAGCAATCAACTGATAGATTTGGAATGGAATGCTTAGTTGTTCATAGTTAAATCAAGGAATGTGATCATTAGTATAAGTCTCCTGTCTTTCTAATTTACTAAAAGCAGTATTTTCACAACAGAGTTACAATTGAGGTGATTGATCTATATGTAATAAATGAATTGCATTTACATAATTTTCCTATATGTTTGCCTGAGTTGAGAAAATAAACAGCTCACACGCAAACTTTTCTTCTCATTTCAAATGTTAATAGCCTTCAACAAGTTGCTTACCCCAGCATGGTACTCTTACATCACAAGTTTAATCTATATGTGATTTTTATTTATCCCAATTGCTCTGGGGGCTGTGAGTCTAACTTGTACAGTCAAATTAATTTATCTATAGTAAAAATATCATCTCAAGTTCTTAAGTTTCAAACACATGCTTTCAGTATGTCCCAGACAATGAGTGAAATCTATAATATTAAAGCACTAACATAATACCAGTATACTCCAGAAAATACCTGTTGGTTAAGTGTGTCCAAGAAGTCAGACTTTGACAAATTGATTAAAAGAAGTCATAAAAATATATAAACAAGGGGAAGTGATTAAAAATTTTTGTTCTACAATAGTTAAAATTGCATATGCTTGATATATGAAAATCTAGTATTTTTAAAAATTTGTTCTTGACTGTGTTACTAAGAATTAGACCTGTGAAGTTTATTGGCTACTCATGTATTGATAAAATACATAGCCATATGGCCAAACTAACGGATTTTTCTAATGTATTTTTAAATTTTTAAATGTTAAACATTTTTATTATTGAAAAATAATCTAAATATTTTGAACTATGTTAGTATATAGAAAATTACTCAATATTTTCTGAATATCTGTAATATTAGAATTCCAAAAGTAGATGTTTCTGCCTCAGAAATCTATTAATCTCTATTTACTTAAGATAAAAAACAATCCAATTGAAAAATGAATTGTAATTTTATTTTAAATAGACCATTTTACTTCATTCTTTTAAGAAAATGTTCTTCATTATAATTTTTACTCTTTTGAGAGCAAGAATTGTCACCGATATTTAAATTGTTGAAGATATGAAAAGTTTTTATGCTTTATACAAAAGTAAAAAATATGTATTTCTTTATTCATTAGCACTGGTACATGACAGAAATCCTGCCTTCCTGTGAAGGATTTATCTAGCAGTGAAACACTGACAAACTGGGGCAATCTGATAAAATATGTCCAACTCCAGGAAATGAAAGAAATGCTTAATTTAAGCATGGCATTGTAGACAGCAGAATCTTGGGTTCAGGGTTCACTCAAGCAGACATTGGCTTAGTAATGCAAAAGCAAGATGGATAAACATTGAAAAGTAAACAACTTCCACTACCACAATTGTTTAAATCACAGTTCTTCAAAAATAAGGCAGCATTTGAAAACTAGGAATTAGGTAATCACAATGGCAACATAATTAATGCCCACTGAATTATTTAGAACTGAATTCCATTTCTCTGTGTTTAGGGTTCAGGCACCAATTCCAACTTCTCTTTACCCCTCAATACATATCACTAACACTAGCATATACATAGTCAGGATAGGTGATGTGTATATTTAGTCAAGGAAACATAAAATTAATTAGTCCATAATAATGTTTTCTTTAATGCAAAATGTTCAGGAAAGTCACTACTATAATAGTTTTCTAAGAATTACCAAAATAATTCAAAGGATCTATTAAAACTTAAGATGAACTTGAGAATTATGAAAGAGAGTACCAAGAAACAACACAAATCTAAATCCGTAAGAGTTAGTAGTCATCATCTCATTGTCTACAAATAGAAGAATTGAAGTAATATTAGTAATTTGAAAGAAGTGTTAAGACTCATGAATTATTAAGTGACTCTTGATAACATGATAAATTCAGTCCTGTATATAAACACCTATAGAAACATTAATAGAAACTTTGAGAACCAAAAAGGAAAAAAAACACGCAATTGTGAAGTATTATCCTTGCTTATTAGAAGGATGCCATTGTACATAAAGGGTATATATTATGTACTGTATAATATTACTGTAAGGTAGTAAGCATGTTAGGTTCCTACCATCTTTTATTCTAAGTAATAAGTTTAAAAATTTTGATTTCTAATGAGTTGTGAAGTGTACAAGCATTTCAAGTATTTTATACGTAATATGCAATTTTTAAATTTGTTGATGTTGCATGTAGTTCATCAGAAATGTTCATCAAAAATTTAATACATTAGGTTATATTCCCTTTATCTACAGATAAGTTTGGTGTAGTTATATTTTTACATGGAAAATTAATGAAGCATGTCCTTGTAATCACTGTATTATAACATAAAGCATTCTTAAATCTTGTTCACAAAATCAAACATGGTAAAGAAATTTGTGAAAGTTGAGACATTTCATAGCAATTTTGCAGGCAACAGTAGGACTCATTTTTGATAAAAATAAAAACATATAAAAACTTCAGACTAGTCAGTTCTGGGTCTTTCATTACCATATTTTTGTCTATTTACAGAACAAAAAGTTTCACTGAAACCCTTTTCATAATGTCATCTGTGTACTTGTGCTTTCCTGGGAGTCATTAACATCATACAAAGGGTTAATTTTATGTAGACTTTAACTTTTTATATTACCTTTCCCACCCACAAAAAAGAAGCAACTTAATAGTTGATGATGTCTTCAGCATCTTTCTGTGTGGTTTATTATATTGTTTGCTACTGATGATACAGGAAAGAGTTTCAGCAACCCTGAGGCCATTTTGTGTTGAGATTTGATCTAAGTTAGTCCCATTTCAGTTTGTTTTGTGACCAAAGAGAATGTATTTTATGTTACAAAAACCCCTTTTTGTATTTTATTGTTATTCTTACTTTTGCATTCTTTTTGGAAAACTATGATAGAATGTGGGACTTCTACCTTAATAGTCTTCAAAGACAGGGAGAGAGACAGAGCAGTTTGATAGATTTTTACCTCCCAGAACACCTCCAGATCTTTGGCACTCCTGTCTAATACTGCATAGAAAAGTTCATGCTTGCTGTAGAATGTGATTCCATGTTATAATACGCATTGAACAGACCTAAACAAACAGCAAATATAATGGTGTCTTTTTGTTACTGTCGCTCAGTGATTTACCACAGGATACAGTAAAGCAATATAGCTGTTACTCTTTCAGGGTAAACAGCTGGTAGAACATATGATTCTGAGCAGTTTTCTCTATGGCTTACATTCTTGGTGCACTTAACAACTATATAACAGACTGTATATAAACACTTCTTCATAAGGGTAAAATATGACAGATGTCAAGTGATTTTCCAGCCTAATAATGAATTATCATTTGTGGATTAGATTCATTTTTAGAAATAAAGATTCATTTTTTGAAACAATTATTTAGGTAAAATATAAAGAGTAACAGCCTAATTACATTAAAATGCTTGAATGGATAAAAGTGTTCATAGTTTCATGAAAGTAATGGCATCCTTCTAGTAAGTAACAATAATACTTCACAATTTCTGTGAGTTTTTCTTTTTGGTTCTCAGTTTTATTGATTGATTTATGTGATAATGCTAAACGTACACACACACACATGCACATGTATATAAAGGTATTATACTAATTGCTATACTTTCAAAAAGCTTTATATATCTAGAAGGAAAAAAAAGTGTACCATGACAACAGATGGGCAGCTTAGGCTCTATCAGAAATGCTGTATTGTCCACATCAATGTCTAAGGAAGAAAAAAAAATTCTAAAGGACTCTTGCAAGTGCAATACCACTATAAAATTGGGTCTCTAAAAATAAGTTTTAATTATAAAAACTATTCTTTTTGTAAATATTGCCATGCTATAGTGCTTATTTTTCCAGATGAATTTCATCAATTTGCACAATACAGAATTCTTCATCTTTCTGTTGGAGTTTAAAGTTCAACAACTTTTCTGTCTCTGGCTAGGTACATACGCTCTGAGAGGTCCATAATACTAATTAACTTCTGCCTGTCTATCATCTCATCCAACATCCTCATACTGGTTGGACAGACTCAGACACATAATAAGGTATGACTGGTAATTACTCTGATTCTTTTTGTGTGTTTATGTTTTGGCATATAGTTGGTGATTGATAATCTAAACATTCATTCTAAAATGGAGAACTTCTGACAAAATTATATTTTAAAGCAAAATTTTGTATTGGTTTCTGAATAAAAACATTGTCTTTTCCAGTTCAGAAATATATACCCTTGGCTTAATTTCCTGTGGGTTGAGAGGTTGTTCATAAGAGTAAAAATGTATGTTTATTAAACATTATATCAAAGCTCTATGAGTTCAAAGCCTTGGGACCTCAAAAGCACATATTTCAATTCATTAATCTAATTGTAATAAGATCTAGTTGTAATAGGATAGAGGGCTTGTGTTTTGGTCTAATTTATTAATACATTGATTCCTTAAAGGTAACTATAAATTGCTGGCAAGTGTAACATCTTTCTTGAAAATCCACCCAAAAATTAATCTATAGGCAATAATTGAAGAGCGTGTTAGATGAAAGCTACTTTAGATTTTATGCTTTTCAAAATATTTGATTAACCTAAAAGTATTTTGATACTTAGCAGAATGTAAAAGTATATTTTCTCTTTACATGAATGAACCAATTTATATGAGTTGAATGACCATGTTTTTTTCCCAGAAATGATTGTCTTTACCATTCTGAAATGTATTTTAAGAAACCCATAATAGCAATTTGAAGTTAACTTACCCCTGCCTCAAAGGGATTCTGTTAAATACCATTTTGATTATTTGTCAAACAATTGCATGGCTTCAGGCCTGTTATTCTTCAGCTTTATAATTTTAAAATACGAAAGCGAATAATTAAATTTTTTCACATAAGCCATCATTTTAAAATAATCAAATATATGTCAGTAGGTTATTTTAATGTATTATATATTCATAGGACATGCATTAATGTCAAGGATAATGGATAGTCAGTTTATTTTGCTGACCTACATTCGCAAGACTGGTGATTCCCACCCAAAGAGTCCAATTCCAGGTCTGGGTAGGGCCTAGGAGGCAGCTTTCAGTGATTCTGATGAATGCTTCTTCTTGGCTCACATTGCCCTATGCCAGGGGAAGGGCCCAAGGGGAAGGCCACTAACCCTGAAGGACAAAATAAAAATGAAAACCCCATCAAGGACCCTGTAGAAATAACAATTACTTTCACGTCTTTGAGTGTTTAATTTTCCTCCCTTTATTTCTTGTGTCTTTTCATCTTAAAGAATCTGAAAGAAAGTAAAGACTATTAAAATATAGTTCAGGTCCATGTTATAGACATTAAATACAAATTTTAAAAGTAAATATCTAGTAAAGAAAAACAGAGAGAATGACTAAACAGAGAGGGATGCCAATCAGAATTGGGAGAGAAGAAAAGTACAAAATAACCAACAGCATAAAAACCAAGGGTAAATGTGGATGTAAGTGAAAAGAAAAAGGGAAACAAAAAGGCAATCATAGGAAGGAAATAGAGATAAAGGGGATGAGAAGGGACTGTAAACCTTAAGGAATCATTCAATTACTCATGTCATTCTTTCCTTTTTGATTGTTCACTTGGGCTGGGCCTCCGATCTGCCAGAAATGTTCATATACTTGTTAATACCTCTTTTCAATTTTTTAACTACTTGCCCTTCGACTTCCACCCAGAAAAAGAGAGCTTTCCTCTGACATAGAAATTATTTATTGGGATCAGGAACCAGAAAAAGTCAAGCTAGAGCCAGCTTGAGCTCAGAGTATAAGTTTTTCTCATCAAATATTCTTCCTTTTCTGCCATTTTTTACCCTCCAAACACTCTGGAGTTATATCTCTCCTTAGACTATGAAAAACTGCATGATCCACAGTACAAAATATGCTTTTAAAACTGTTTCATGCTGTTTGGCAAAGTTTTCATAAGTTCTGAGCCAAATGGTACTACAGACATTTCTACAAGGTGTACTTCACATTATAGTGGTTATGGTCTAAATCACTGATGTACAATAGAAATACAATGTAAGACACAAATGCAACCCACATATATAATTTAAATTATATTAGTAGCCACATTTAAAAAGTTTTAAAAAGATAAAATTAATTTTAATATATATTTATCTCAGTATCTATACATTACTATTTTAAGATATAAAATTATTAACGCAATATTTTACAATCTTTTTTAAGTCTTTAGAATCTGGAGCATATTTTATACTTACAATACATCTTAATTTGAACTAGCTACATTTCAAATGTTCAATGGCTACATGCAGCTAGTGCCCAACATATTGGGTAGGTCTAAATGCCAGCTATATTTAAAAACTAAACTTATCTCAAGAAACTACATTCTGTCTGCCCAGTTTGACCTTCACAGGTTTTCCATTTCCTGGTTTTTTTGTAATAATGTCTTCTGAGATCTGCAAATATTATGAATACCAAAGACAAGATAAATTTGGTTTACCTTTCATTTCTGATTTTGAGGAAGGGCTGGTATTAACTAACTAGCAAAATAAGAGTTTGATGTAGTTTATCCCCGAATATATTAACTGTAGAATAGCTTCTATGTAGTTTTGGAATCACAGTGGTTTTGTGTCAGATTGACTCATGCTAATTTGTGCTGCTATAGTTATTAATGCATGTGGGGAGAGTGGGCAATAAGTGCTAGTTTTGATGAAGAAGATAAGAGATTATCGGTTTCCTCTTATGCTGTATTAATTTTGCTTTACTAGCTCTGAGTAGATGTTCTTACAAGCCTAGGAAATTCACATTAGAGTGACTGGAAGAGAAATATACAAAACACTGGGATTTTATTCTTAGTCACTCTAAACAATATCAAGATTTCTAGGGAAAATAATAATGTGTTTTATTAGTTGAATTAGGTTACATTGACTCTATTTGTATATAATGTATGAGAATTTGGTATGTAAAAGGCTACACCTGTTTGACTGTAGTTGGGATTAATGGTTTCTCCCAAGACAATAGAAGAGAAAGGTACAAACTATGTTGTCTAGATAAACTTATAATGTGCATAAACTACAAGAAACTATTTTTTGAAAATGTAAAATATTGATTGGTGGCTAAAGTACTTTATTTTGGTTTTGTGTAGGATCCCTTTGCTTCTGTAGGCATTTTTTAATTGATCAGATTTGTACCTTTGACTTCTTTGATAAGTTTTGATTGATGCTTCAGTATTCCCATCTTAGAAAATGTAAACACCTGAGAGAGCTTCTTGATGAACAAATTATTTGATGCTGCTTCAGGGAGTTGTCATGGCTAGTTTGTATGAAAGCTGGTATCTGATGTTGATGTCCAGAACAGTTTTGAAGTGTCATATGAGGGCCTTTCTCTGAATTGTTTATTGAAATATAATGGACCCGATTACCTCACTTCTGAGTATCTTTGCTTCCTTTTGAGTTTAGATAGAAACAAGCTGAAATAATCCGTTGCAGAAAATGAATGTATTCAATTTTTTAACTGTATATCCAATTGCTGGCAACAAAGTAAGGAGCCAAGTACAATTTATTATATCTCTTCTTAAAAGACAGTTGTAAAATTTAATTATAATTCACTTCATTATATTTTGAGTTTTCTCATAAAGTGATATTGCCCTTTCATCTTTGTGCATTTAAAATTTCTACCATGATGTCTTTGTATTGCTCAAACGTTATTTATTTGTAGAGAGTTTCCATTACACCTTAAAGTATGCATATGTTTTTTTTGTTGTTGTTGAACTGAATAGACTATTTTTGGTACTACTGTTTTGCAGGAAGCAAGGAATATTTTGGAAACAGATAAATTGAGAGAATAGTTTTCTTAATGACAAAAGTATATATTGCTGTTGCTTCAAAGGACTTTAAGGTGTTTTATCATATTGGAGATTTCATAGCACTCATTTTAACTGAATAGAAGACAAATTTGGCAAAACTCTTGTGTTTTTGGTTAGACAAGGATGACCACCCAAGAAGTTCAAAGTGCTGGGAGATAGCTTCGCTCTCACAACCTCACTAACAGGTTATAATAAAAGTAAGTCTAAGTCCAAATTTTATCACATTTTTATATATTTATTAGATAATCCCTCATTAGCAAATCAGGATCAAAACCTATTCAGGAAGCTCAATGAGGGCCTAGGTCTTTGACCTTTTAGTTACTTTCACCCGTCTTGTATGTAATATTCACTTGAGGCGGACATAGCAAGATGCTAGGAGCAGGATTCTGTGCCCTTTAGTCAGTGTCATTCAGTCAGAAATCCTCCTAATCCAATGTCTGGACACAGAATGATTATGGATAAAACTGTGGACCTCATTGCTAAAAGATATGGAATAGAGGCCTCAGTGGAATCTTATGTACAGTTCTTTTAAGAGTAAGGAGTGTTTAACTGTTTTACACAATACAGATATCTTCAATCCATTAATACATTTATTAGTGATTAACCAGACACTACTTCATCAATAAAGACTAATCTTTCATATTTACTTTGATAATAGGTAAAGTGTTGATGGTGGCTAGATACACCTCATAAGAAGGATCTGTAGTTATCCTATATGGGCCTTCCAAATATAAAGCCAGCTGACCAACTAGTCTATGTATTCTTGGACTCCTCCTAGAATTACAGGTTATGCTAACTGGCATATATATAGTATCATATTGAGAATACCAAAATATTATAAAATAAATTGCTGACTTTATAACAAGCATACAATGATGAATATTTTGAGAAATACTAAGCAAAGAACAAAGATAGATATTACCTTGAGTCTTAATTGACCTAGGAGTAAAGCAAAAGTCCTCATTGATAAATAAAGGGAAGTTTCTAAGTTATTTGGGATGGTCAAACATTTTCTTAGTATTATTTAAGAGGAAATTGTCTCATGGTTCTTTATGTATGGAGCATTGTATTACATAATGGGCTGTATCTTTTAATTTAGACTTTCAAAAGATACAAAAATTCTCCGTCTTGAAGCACTGAAGTCCCATTCTCTGTTATGTTTTCTTCTACTTCATCTTGTAGTTATTTACTCTTTACGAAGATGTTGTTTTGGTTCTGTAGTTTGAATAGAGAGAATTAGTAAACATGGGCCAAACTAGTAGGTTATAATCACTCTAATGGAAGATGTTTTGGTTTTATCAGAATTGTGTTTTTTAAAATATAAAACCTTGAATTTGAATACCTTAACTTGGGCCAAGCACTCTCTAATTTACCTATTTGTCCCATGACTTTCTTTTGCCATGGTCTCAGCTTCTGTATACATTTATGCACATGTCTGACCTCTAAATACCTATGTGTTTGCAACTTCTGAGGAAAAATATTGAACATGTATTTATAGCTATCCATTCAGTTCTGCCTGATACCCTTTGAAACAGACTGCCTCCTGCCCTAGAGATTCAGTGTTCTACATGCTTCTTTGGGAGATATCAGTTTCAGATGGGGATGGTTAAGAGAAGGCATTTTAAACCAGGTAGACTTAAGCAACCTAAATCTGCCAGTTCTCCTAGTTGTGTGATCTTAAGCATGACGCCCAGCATCTCTGGACCTAAGCTTATTGTCAAGACTACATGAATTACTACATATGAAGCCCTTAACCCAGAGGCTGGTACATTGTAAGTACCACTTAACAATAGCTGTAATTATAGCGAAGATAATTATGACACCCAGATATACATCTGATTCTGTCCTCTTCTTACCTTTGTGTTTCCTCGTGTCCAATTCCCTGATCACCACTAAGTTCATCATCTCTGTCTCCACCCCACTCTTTTGCATTCAAAGGCAAATTGAATGCCTTTTCTGTAGTCTCCAACCTAATTACCTAAGCTAGAACTCTGGAAGTTATCCTTAATGTCTCCTTCTCTCTTACGGAGAGAATCTAATAAATCATCCACCTATGATAGTCGAACCCTCAAATATTTCTCAGATCTAATTTCTTGTCTCTATCAGGTATTGTTCATACTACTACAGAATTACCAAGCCCACTCTCCATCTTTTAGCCCATGTGATAGAAGAAAGATTCAAATCAGACCACTCAGTTTCCCTATGTAACATTTATTGTTGTCTCATTTCCTACAGAAGTAATTTTCAAACTGTGGTGAGACACAAGTAGTGAAACATAGTTTGTTTATCTATGAAGATTTTTTATTCACTGTTTTCCTTGTAATAATATTTTGGAACTCAGGAATAAATTGTACAAGAGAAAAACTTCCGGAGGTTATAGAACCTGAGAAAAAGCAGACCTTAAAAATGACCCATGTGACCTCTCCTTACTCTTTCTATTTTACTGACTTTTGTTATACTAGCAGCATCAAACTTCTAACAGTTCTTCAAAATTAATCTATGGTTTTTTGT
Organism: Cacajao melanocephalus; assembly: GCA_963573385.1. Lineage (NCBI taxonomy): Eukaryota > Metazoa > Chordata > Mammalia > Primates > Pitheciidae > Cacajao > Cacajao melanocephalus. Next base: position 72,531 of record CAUYLG010062612.1, on the reverse strand, counting down.
TTCATGCTATACTTCATCCTGGGGCACTGTTCCTCCACCCTAACCCCACCTGACTTCCTGTCTTTATTTGTCTCAAGCTCATTCTCTGACACTCTGATGAGTTTTAACCATCAGAGAAAACCCTCTTTATGCACGCCTGCTCTAGGTTCCAGGATTTCCAGTGCATACCTATTATTCTGTATTATGTTACTTGTTTCTAATCAGACTATACACTTCTTAGGGCAGGACTAGGATATACTCATTCTTAAGTCTGTTGCCAGCGTATAGTCTATGTATAGTAAGTAAATAATAAGTATTATTAAATGAATAAACTAAATTTGAATATATTTATGCTTATATCTATGAATCTAATAGCTGTCATTAGGCTTACAAAAAGTGGAGTCCCCCACTCTTGACAGGATCTCAGCTAATAGTGATAGATTATTTTTCTAGCATCTGTTTTAGCTCTAAGTGATTGAAGGCATGCTTTAAATGTGATCTGGCCCCTGGATTTTAGTTAAGGAGATGCTGAAAACTAGCAAATGTTAATATCTTTACTTCATAATAATATAAGGTTCATAGCCTTAAAAAAGAAATGTGCTTAGTTATAATTCTTCTCATAGGAGACATATCCTGCCAATAGTGTCCCAAGTGTAAGTTTATTATGTCTCAAAGCATGTGTGATCTTAATGGTCAAAGCTAATACCTTCTATTTAGATTCATTAAAATCTAATTTGTTAACTTGCTATGACATTTGTAAACAGATTTGAATGTAATAAGCTTATGTGTGATTCACTTGGTTCCATTTTGAGGTACCTTACTAACTCTGCTAGAGTTCTTCTGGATTCCTGAAAACCTTCATCAAACCAAGGAACATAATGGTTGGTTAGCTTCTTGATTTCCCCAGACTCCAAGCAGTAAAAGATTATTTCCCAAAAAAGATTTCCCAATGAAGTGAGAGACAATAAGATAGCAGAGACTCTGTTGTCCTGCTGTAATTTCCTAGTCCCTCGATTATTCATTTCTAGTTTTGTGTGGTAAAAGCCAGAGACCACATTATTTTAGTCAGCTTTAAAACAGGGCAAAGATCAATATGAAGAATGGGCTCAGGGCAAGCAAAGAAGATGAAAGTAGAATTTTTTTGACAATAGAACTACTGAAATGAGTGAGATGTCAAGAGCCAAATGACTTTGAGGGACAAGGAAGAAGTTTGGACATTCAGTCAGTAGTCTTAGCTTCAACTCCAAAGCTGAGCAAAACTCCTGAAGAGTAAGCACTCACTCAACAGGGGAGAAGCAGAGCACAAGTTTCAGCCTAGTATACAGGTGATTGCTTTGAGAATGCCAGGCCTACCCTCATTAACTTGTGTTCATTTATGCTGAGGGAGTCGTACAAACGTGTCCACCAGACAATGCAAAGAAACTCCATGACTCGATCAATTCTACTCTCCATCCCCACCACCCCTACATTAGACTTGGCCTTCATAATTTCTCACTTTGACTACTATAACATTCTTCTAACTTTTGTCTGCTCCTAAAGCCTGTGCATTAGCCCATTCTCCATATCACTGTGAAAAATACCTTAAAGAAAAAGCAAATACCTGATTGCATAATGCCCCTGCTGAAAACTGTATGATGGGTCTGTAGGGTTTACGAGATTAACTCCATGTTTTGCACATCACCTGCATTCAGGGCTGCCTGAAATATATAAGTTGACTTTGGGGGAAATAAAAAGGGTACTCCTTCTGCGCAGATGAGTTATCAAATCATCCTCTCCCTCCAGACTGATACAGCTTCTAGCAAGCCTTCTGGCTTGGCAACAAGAGCTAGATTTCAGCATCGCCTTTCTAGGGACCCTCTCTGTGAGCATTCCAACTTTATTATGGCTATGAGAGCTCCTCTGCTTTTGTACTTGCTTTCTACTCTGTCTCATAAACTCCTACCACTTCAGAGTGGGCTTGTGCAAACCATCTTAGCTCCTACAACACTCCTTTCTGTTTTTACAGCATGTGATACATGCTATATTTATTGTTAGCATATATTTATCTATTGTTAGCACCAATCACCTTATTCTACAAGTGATCAATTCCTGATCAACACTGCGCAGTATACTGTGATTTTCATGGGTAGTATGTCTCTCTATTTTACTGGATTTTGAAACCGTTAATACTAGTACTTGTTTTATACATGGCATGAAATTAATAAATGTTAAATGATTTAATGAAGTTATGGCTATACCTATCAAATGAGGGATAATATAATAAGACTATAGCCATTTCACCTTTGGAGGTCTCATTTTGAATAACTGCATGCAGGTTAATTTTTTTTTGTTATTATTGTTGTCATTTTATGATCAGATAAGGTAATTGAAGAAGATACTAAAGACTTACAGAATATTTTTGAGACCCTGCTTTGATATGAGATGGTTGAGTTAAATCAGATTTTATCTGTATGCAGAGATATCCAAAAGAGAATTTGAGAAGTTGAGTGTCCTTCCAAGAGTCTTACAGAAAGATTGAAGATTATTGCTTTTCTCCCCTGAAATCAAACCAGTAGAGAAATTACAATTTCTCCCTATGTATTATTTCTTACCTTTCCCCTTCTCAGGACATAATATGAATTGGTCAGAAGTGTGGCTAATGTCAGTAAGGGAACCATGTTGGAGTATAGCTGATCATGTTTATGAGGATTCTTAATACACTGCAAAAAACTGAAGTGCTAGATAAATATCACAGAAAGTGAATTACTTTAATTTACAGATATTCTCACAAAAACATGAAAAGCCCTGGAGATAAGATTATAATAGAATTTTCAATGGCCCGTGATATGAACTTTGAGACGATGCCTCTCAGGGTGAATATGAGGTAAAGAGAGTAGAATTTAAGTTATCATTAAAGATCTTTTGACTGAAGTAAAATTTGTCTCATTAAGACATTGGAATGGTGTGAAGAGTGTAGAGAGAACTCCTTTGACAAATGCTCCATAATGTAATACAGAGGTTGGCAAACTTTTGGCATGAAGGGCCATATAGTTAATATTTTAGGCTTTTTAGGACATATGCTATCTGTTGAATCTATTCAGTTCCGCTGTTGTTACTAGAAAACAGTTATAGAAATAAAGTAATGAGTATGGCTGGATTTGGCTTCGGACCTAGCCTTAGGCAATTTTGAGCTTTCTAGAAGTATCTAGTGTACATACCAACAGAAGAACTACAATGTAAGGTGAGGCCAGCCTATTTCTGGGCTGAAGCTTTATGTATAAATAACCTCCAGTTATGTGTCTACCCAAAGGTTAGCCTGTGTAGCCTGCAGAACTGGAACAGAGAACCCTGGCAGTTTCTGAAAAGGCTTCTGCCAAGATAAAAAGGAGTGCAAAACACTGAATTTCTTCTTTGGAGCACTCTGAAACTAATCACGGAATGCCTTTACTTATGTTGCCAGTTGGTTACCAGTGTATAAAATTATGGGAAAAAAACATGAATCAAGTCACTCATAACAAAGCTAGACATTTTATAAATTGAAGAAGTTAAAAGTAGCTAACAAATGCCCAATGCATGAGACAGCAAAGCTGGCTGTCTTTATAGAAGAAACTTCTTAATGCAAAGCCCTTATTAGATAAACTCTTTCTTCTGACAGTCTTGGGCAGAGAAGTAACATCTGAAGCAGAAAATAGAGATGGCAGAGTCAAGCTAATTCCCAGCTAAATTCACACATGGACAGAGTTCTCTTTTTACCTCTCTGCCTCTATCCTATCTCACCCTACCCTAAAATTTGGATTGTTATTATGTATATTAAATCATAAGCATTGCTATAGCAAATCTTGGAACTAAAGACCAAACATTAATGCCTATAATAAAAAAATAAGCAGATTAAAGTCCATTTTTAACTTCTTTTGTGACAGCTAGTCAGTTAATTTTAAATCTTAAGCCTTGAAGAAAGAACTAGGCATATGACTGAGTTGAGTCTAGGTCTTGACTATGCAATTTAAGATGTATGAAATTCAAAGTGAGTAAATTTAAATATGTATAGTTATCCTAGGTTGCTAGTGGATCAAATGAAAGATTAAGACTTCAATTGTAATGTAAAGAAGAAATGATTAGCTTTAACAGTAGACATATAAGCAGAAGAATTTTAATTCATTACTATTTGTGATGAGGTCCTGTATAAGTGATCTTTGTTGTACTACAATACATATAGTTTTTGTATGTCTCTGTAGATGTGTCTTTGGTAGATGATACAGAAGTATATACACAGAATTAGGACTTTAAAAGGTTTTGAATGGATCTTATTTGTATCTATTGTACATCATTATTGCTGATTAAATTCTATCTGTATTTTAAAGTGATGTTTCCTAATGAATAGAAATGATGTATATTGCTTTTACAAAATACAAATTAGTTCTGCTTTTCTTTTTCCTTTACTTATTTTTGTCTATTTTCTATTAGAAATAAGACCATCTATTTCTCTGTTTAGGAATTTCTGTTATATATTTTCAAAATCTCTAGAATAATCTGTATACCTAAGGACAGCATCCTTTATTGTAATGAAAAGGATAATCTTTACTAATTATCTATTGCTATGTAACAAATTACCTCAAAGCTTAGTAGCTCAAAAAATATTTATAATCCTCACAGTTTCTGTGAGTCAGGAATTTAAGAAAAATGAATCTGGGCCGTTCTGGCTCAGGGTCTCTCATGAGACTGCAATGAAGACGCGTCAGAGCCATAGGAACCCAAGGTTTCCTTGGAGCTGGAAGGATCTGCTGTAAAAGGACTCATCATTCCAGGTGTAATGGTAGCTTCACTTGCTCTAACTGAAGTGCTTTAAGCTCAACCACTTACTGGGCATGCACTGCTTGTCAAGTTACTTAACCATTCTTCACACAGAAGCCTAGTGATCTTTTACAGTTATAAATCACATCATGACACGTGTCTGCTTAAAACCCTGCAGTTAGAAAGTGAAGCTTCTATTATTACACTTGGAATGAAATCCAAACCACATAACATGGCCCACAAGCCCCAACATGACATAAGCCTATGTACTTCTTTCACCTCACTGCCTCAGATTCATTACTCTTTTCTTTCTCTATATTTCTGTCACACTGGCCATCCATTAGAAATGCCATAGGGGTCAATAAGCCATTAATCAGGTGACCATCCTTCTATTTTGTGCCTGTTGCCCTGCTGCAATTAGTAGCAAGACAACTTTCAAAAGCATCCTATCAATTAGACGCCTTTCCTAGCATCCAGATCTTTTCTCTACCTCCTAGCTTTTCCATATTTCTCCTTTATGAGTCTTCTTTCAGTCTTTGGCTAACCTAGTTAACTTACATATGTTCTGCAGATAAAATATAATCATCTTAGAAAAGCCTTCCCTAAAATCCTACTCTTCTAAAACGAACACTATCATGGTTTTCCCACTAATCTCTTTAGGAACCTGTTTTATTTTTTATTTTTTTATAGACATTAATTACTTTGTAATCTTATTTTAATTAATATTCAGAAGAGAAAACATTATCTGTTTGATTTACACTGTATAACTAGCGCCGAATACAGTGCCTGACACATAATGACACTCATCAAATATTTTTAAATGAATGAAGGAAATAACTAAGCCTCAGTTGTTTTTAAATCTAGAATTAGGGAGGAGATGTTATAAGGATCAAGTAAGACTGCAGCTAAGACAGTATCTGGCACACAATATACTTTTTTCTTATAGAGGTATAGTTAACAAAAAGTTGCATATATTTTCAGACATACAACATGGTGTTTTGATATAAGTATACCTAATGATTCCCACAGTCAAGTTGCTTAATATATCTGTTACCTGACATAGGTACCCTCTTTGTTTATTATTTTAAGGACACTTTAGATTCACTCCCTTGGCAAATTTCAAATATACGATACATTATTATCAACTAAGTTACTGTGCTGTACGTTAGATCTCTAGAACTTATTCGTCTCATAACTGAAAGTTTGCACCCTTTCTAATTGAAGTTCAATTTATATACAGTGAAATACACAGTACATAATGTGATGAGGTTGGACAAATATATACTTATGTAACCAACACCTGATCAAGATGTAGAACATTGTCACTACCCTAGAAAGTTCTCTCTTGTCTCCAGCAGTCAATCATCCCCTCATAGGCAAGCATTGTTCTGATTTCTGTAATCGTGAATTCATTTTGTCTCTTTCAGGATTTTATGTAAATGAACTCATACCATGAGTACTTTTTGTTCTGGCCTTTTGTGCTCAATATATTTTCTTTGAGAAGCAACTATATTGTTGTGGGTATTAGTAGTTAATTCTTTTATATTGCTGAGTATTATTGTATGAATATGTCATGATTTGTTTATCCATTTTCCTATTAATAGACATATGAATTGTTTTTAGTTTTTTGTTAATATGAATAAAATTGTTTTAAAATTCTTGTAAAAATCTTTGTATGGACATATAATTTTATTTCTTCTGGGTAAGAACCGCTAGCAGTAAAACGGTTGGGTATAAAGGCAGATTCGAAATTTTTTGTTTGTTTTTGTGTTTTTTGAGACAGAGTCTCCTTCTGTCACCCAGGCTGGAGTGCAGTGGCAAAATCTAAGCTCACTGCAACCTCCGCATCCTGGATTCAAGCAATTCTCCTGCTTCAGCCTCCCAAGTAACAGCCTCTGAGTATGGGCACATGCCAACACGCTGGGATAATTTTTTTTATTTTTAGTAGATACGGGGTTTCACCGTGTTAGCCAGGATGGTCTGGATTTCCTGACCTTGTGATTTGCCTGCCTTGGCCTCTGAAAGTGCCAGGATTATAGGCATGAGCCACCATGCCCAACCAGATTAGAGTATTTTTAACTTAAAAGAAAAAAATACAAACTGTTGAATGGTTTTCCAAAATGGTCATACCACTTTGTACTCTAACCAGTATTCTGTAATAACGCCAGTGTTCCATATTCTTGGCAACATTTTAATTTACATTTCTCTAGTAACTAATAAGGTTTAGCACCTTTTCATGTGCTTATAGGCCATTTTACATCCTCTGTTGTGAAGTGTCTGTTCAAGTAATTTCTCTCTTTTTAATTTAGATTGTTTGGACACAAATCCTTTGTCCTTTATCATTTTTCCTGTGGTTGTTTACGCTTCATTAGTGGCATCTTTTGCTGAGTAGAAGTTTTTAATTTTGTGAAGTTCAGTATATTATTTAAAAAACATAGTTTGTGTTTGTAATTCCACTATAAAAGATGTTTATTACTCCTCTAGGTCATAAAAATATTATTCCATATTATCTATATTCTAAGCCTGTCCTTGTTGTCTTAGCTTTTATATAGATCAATGTTACAAACAAAATTAATTTTTGTATATTATATGAGGTAGGGCTTGGAGTTCATTATGTTCTACAATGATATCCAATTGTTCTGGTGCCATTTGTTCAAAAGATTTTCTTTTCCCACTAAATTGCTTTGGTAGCTTTGTAAAATCAGTTGACTACACATGTGGATCTATTTCTGGATTTCTATGTTGTTTCTTTGATCTATCTTTCCTTATGCCAGTGCCATAATCTTTACTACTATAGCTTTGTACTAAGTCTGAAAATCAAATAACTTATCTAACTTCATTCCTCATTTCCCATATTACTTTGCTTAATCTAGGTATTTTGTCTATGTTTGTCTAATCTAGGTTCTTTGAGTATTCAAATACATTTCAGAATCAACTCATCAATTTCTACAGAAAAGCCTGTTGCAATTTTCTTGGCATTGCATTCATTGAATCTTTAGGTTCATTTAGGTAGAAATCGATACATTCTTTTGATAACTGTTATTAATCATCTAATGGCATTGGGTATGAATTGGTTTCCTGAAATAGAATCATTAATTTGTTGTGACCAACTAGATCACAAATTGCAGTGCTTTTGGACTCTTATATAATATTATTAAACTAAAGAATAGTGGAAGAGAAATTAGGGCTCATGGGGAGAACTGTGCTCTGCTCTAGGGAAAATATTCTGCTTTAATCAGTTGTTTCCTTGCTCTTATTGTCTTTCAATACTCTGTCTTTGGATATTTTATATGATTACTTCCTAAATATGTTTTCTAAAGCAGAGTATTTTTCTTTCCACATGCAATATATTTTGAACATATCAAACATGATGCAATTATAGACTGATTTATTTTCTTTAAATTTCTTAAGCTTGTTCATTATCAGCCAAGGGCAAAAATATTCCAAGATCAAAAACTCATGAGCCTTTTTTTTCTTTAAGCATATAGAAAGGCAGGCCATTTTGACTAAGCACAGATAGAATATTTGTAGAAAGTTAAGAAATGAGCAGTAATGTTCCTTTCCAAGCAGTCGGAGACTGCTGGCACACTTCTTACATGGAAACAAAATATTTCTGAAATTAAAAAAATAATGTAAAAACAGCACAAAGACCAGACTGTATGCCAAGCAAGTACCCTATAACTTCATTTACAGTGAATGAGCACAAGTTTTAAAAGCCATTAATGAATATTCTGTCTAGAAACCATTTATGTTTAAATTTCACTGATTAGGTTTTAAAAAGTAAGTGGTATTCTGTATTTGGCCCCTTTTAAACTGCTCAGCATCAAAATATCTGAAAACAGTTGCTCTTTTGCCTATTAATTCAAACATTGATGCTATTATTCAAAAGGTAAAATAAGGCATTTGCGTATCTGTTATTAATACAGCCTGGTCCTTTTTACTAACACAGTAATTGCATGAATGTGCCATTTTTTTTTTTTTCAAATACTAGAAAAGATCCTATTATTGTGTTTTATTCTTAGAGAACTTTTTCACTTATCCCTGTGAGGCTGTTTCAGTGATATGAAAACATGAGTAGTATTACTATCTTTATATTTTTTCTTTTATTATTTATGCAGTCAAGAAAAAGTAATGCATTTTCTTTGCTCATTAAGTCTCAAAGCTATAAATCTTCCAATTATGTTTTAGATGTATCTTAATGAGTAGCTTTCCTTATTCAATTGGAACTGATTTTTTAAAAAAATGCCTGTGTATTCCATCCTGTAGCCATCACAGCCATCTTCATTTGGCTGTGTTAGGTATTGGTTGTAAATAAAAAGAAAATGACGTTTGAAGTAAACACAATCCTGTTTACCTATTTCCACTTCTAGAAAGTGATGATAAACTCAGTTAAGAACAACTGGAAAAAATGCATTATACAGATGGGGAAAAAGTTAATTATTTTGCATTTCGTCTGCTGATCATGTTCAAGATTTAGTTGACTGGTTTGCATTAGTGTCTCAAAGGGAGATAGTATGAATTTTCAGTGCAGATTCTCCCCTGGATACCCACTTGTAATTTCTTTTGGTGATAATAGAGCTTAACTATGCACATCAAGGGAAAACTAGATTCTTCAGGGTATCACGCAAGGTAGCTCATCACAGTATCCTCAATGCTTGTTGGCAGACCTGTCTATTTGTAGAAATGCGGTTGATATTCCACAGTGGAGATTGTTGGACTGTATTTATGCAGCTTCCCCAGTCTCATGTCCACCTATGAAGAGGATCCTTGTTCAGCTTCCAGATCCCATTTGTCAGGAAAGAAGTGAGAATTTGAATGAAATCTCTGCAGCTAGCAATATAAAGAAGAATATGGTTAAGCTCATTTTTCAGAAGTGTAATTGTATTTGCAGAGAAAGGTGGAAAAAAAAGACAACTATTTGTGCCAGTAGGAAGAATTACAAGAAAAGCAAAATAATTCCTAGAGATTAGAGGATACCTAGCAAGGTACAGAATTGAAAATGATGAAGAGGAGCAGATTTTTATGCTTTTAAAATCTCGTTCAGCCATGATTATTTCTGTTTTGTTTTTGGAACTTGGAAAGGACATGAATAATGTGTAACGTTGGTGTCCTTTCCATAGAATACTGACAAATACTTGTCAACATAAGAAATATCTCCTTATTAAATTCACATGTATATAGAAATGAAAAATAGTTGGGAATTGTACTAATTATAAAAACATTAGATACAGTTAATGCATTCAGCAAAGGGAAAAACTGCAAATTGGTTAAAGAAATAAATTACCTTTATATATTAAAAATGTTAGGGTTTAAAACCATTTTTCCAATGACAAAATAGTGTTTAGTCCAGGGCTCCAAAGTAGGAATTATTCAATTGTTACAATGAAATGTGACAAACATTTTTAAAAAGGTGACTTATAATGGGAAATATAGTTGAGAAACAAAGTGCCTAATATGGAAAACTATACTAGGGCAATAGTGGTTCCCAACTAGGGTAAAAAAGACAGTACATTTAGAAAAACCATCTGGAGAGTTTTTAATTCAGCTTCTCCACACCCTCTCCAAATACTGTTATGCCTTCAGGAGTTAAATGAATAGATTTAAAATGCTCCACAGGTGATTCTGATAGACATCTCGTTAGTTAAGAACCTGTGCCACTGGAGCTTGCAACAAAAAATAGAAACCTAGATAAGAAATAGAAGGCTGAAGTTCACCTGTCAGCACTTCTCCTGTATTGGTCTACTTCGTGTAATCTTCTGCTTACCTCAGCTGTACTTCATGTCAAATAAGGATAAGAATATACCACAGCAATGTTATGAAGATTAATATTAAACACTTTGACCTTCCTAGAGAAAAGCACAAGATATTAAGAGAAAGGATTCCAGCAAAGCCAAAAATATCATATCATTTCAAATTTGCTTAATAAGAAAATGAGTCAGTACAGTGTAAATTAATGCAAGCTCTCAGCTCCAAGCAGATGAAATTCAGCAAAAGCTGGGCCTACAAGAAGGATAATTTTAAGTAACATGGAGCTTAAAAGTTTTCAATGATTAACTTTGTTGTTGCCAGTTCTGTCGGCCTTCCAACTACACTTCTTTATTATTTTCTTCTGTGTCAGTGCTCAAGAACACATAGTTTTAACCTTAAAATTTTAAAAATAAACATGTTTGTAGTTTTCCCCATATTCTCTATTCGCAATAACATCTTAGAATATAATTCAGTGAAATATTAATGGTCAGATATAAAGACATGGGATATATCAGATAATAAGAAAATAATAATAATTAAATTCTTTAAGCTGGATAAGCTTTCCTTGTAGGTTATAAGAAGCCTAACTACAAAATTACAATTAACAACAAGAGAAAAGTTAACCAAAAGTTTTTAAAGAAAATTTTGTTTTACACAAAATATTCATATAATCAAAAACCATTCTTACATAGGTATACCTTTTATAAAGTCTGTTTTAATACACAAAATTGTGTGTGTGTGCACACACACGTGATTTCTGTTCAGTTATAGATTTTTCATTTTAGTGCTTCTCCATTTTATGATGGAATCAAAGATTTAAAGGAGGAACATATTAACAGTCAACTTTCTATTAAAAATTAATTTATTATGTCATTTTAATGCATAGTATACTAGACTGGATGAGAATGGCTTTTGGGTAAAATATTTTGCCTGTGGTTTTACATGGTAAACCTATATACTTTCATACATTTCAACAAGTTTTAGGGTCCTACCTTCCAGAAGTCAATAATTCTGACACAAAAAATGTACAGATCTCCCTGCTATAAGTGTATTTACCTTTCTTCAAGCAGTGCAAGGGAAGTGGCATTCCTCTTTGGAAGCAGAAATAAGTATTACTTTTGTATAAATATGAGGACTTCTTTCTAGACACTATTTCAGAGTCAACTTGGCAGAGCAAAAATGGTTCTTGTCTCAAATCCTAACTCTGTCACCAGTCAAAAGATGACCTGGGCAAGTATTCTAGCGTGTCTCAACACCAGTTTTCTTAGGAATGAATGGAATTATGTGTGTGTCTATTTAGTGTCTGCAGTGGAGTAAGAAAAGGGTTGGACTCTGCTAGGAAAGGTTAAATAAAAACCATCTTTAGTTCCTATATAGCTCTACAATTCCAGGATTCTTACCTAGGGTGAATCCTATAATTATTTATATATTCTAATTTCCTTATTCCTGGGATTAAAATATGGGCATTAGCATTTGCCATTGTATTTTTTCACAATAATTTGTTGATGATATATTAATATACTGAAGCTAGGAATTATTTTGTTTATTATACACATAAACCAGTCTACACTGTATTTAGGAACATTATCGCTCTGCAAATGGACCAAATCTGCCCTCAGGTTTTACACAAAGATCCTTCCTAATGGCAATTCTCAGTAAATACAGTGAAGAACAAAATTGTGTCTAAAGTCATAGCAGTTCATTTGCTTTTCAATGTTTTTATTATCACCTCCACATTTTTTTACAACAGACTTTTGTATTTGCATAATTACGTGCAACTACACTATTGAATAGAAAATTGTCACCAAAAAAAAAAAAATACAAGGAAAATGGTAGCAGCAAGGCTAATCTATAGCTGAGGCCTTTCTTAATGAGTGTGGCTGGGAAACTTTTCAGAACCCTGCAGGGAAAGGCATGTTTTTATAAGAAAAAGGTCTCAAGCTGTTAGAACTGATAGAATTTCAGAAATGCCATAAGTTCAGCTTGCAAGAGATTTGTAGGTTTTATAAGCAGAATGAAACATCTTCTTTAAGATATTGTTTTTAGAATCTAAGTTTATATAGAATGAAGAACTATCAGATGTAAGAAAGAGAAAATAGGTTTCATGCAAAATACAGATTCGGGGACCAGTGAATATAATGGGATTTGGTATACAAATATACTAATTTCTATACATTTAATTTCATCTATTTAAAAATTGTAGAGCCTCAGTAAATTATTTAAGTGTTTGATATAAGAAGATCTTTTTTACACTTTTTTTTCATGAACTTTGTAAAATAAGAAAGCCCTAAATGAACAAATGTATGCATAAATATGAATCTGTGTCTTTTGGGATGGAATTATCTTCTAAGCTATTTTGTGGAATAATATCTAACATTTAGGTGTTCATGGTAAATATTTGGTTTATATTATATAGCACTTACTTCAGTAATCCAAATTGTACATGAAGGCCAAAGCATTTTACTACTTCTGATGAAAGGAAAGTTTTTATGACAGATACCCATATATGACCAGAAAAGCTAAAGGCTAGTTAAGAATTACAATGTATATTGACATTTATTTCTTAATACTAGAATAAAAATAGGTTTATATAATGTTTTGTGAAATGATTTGTATCTAATTTGTGATTAGAGGATCTGTCTTTATTAACAAGTTATAAGCATAATCAGCATTAGCATGCTTTGCCTTTAATGAATTCTGTTATCTCTTGTGAATATATAAATATATTTTTGGAGAGAAAGATATCTTAATATCATTAAAAAAAACAGAAAATAGTCATCTATCTCTTGTCTTTAAATCAACACTCCTTTAATAAGGTCCAAGCTATACTGGCCTTATATTCTGGTTTATGCTATAGAAAGCAGCACTTGGAGTATCACCAAGGTTCATAGCAATCCCATCTTAAAGAAAAAAGCATAATTTTATTTGCCTCCTTATTTTTAATTCTTCACTTTGTTTTTTTCTAAATATATTTAAATTTTCGACACCTTGGACTGAAAGTCCTTCAGCAAAGAGATAAGCAGACTTGAAAGCATGTGAAACTCAAATACTTTTGAGAAGTTGGTTTTATGTTTTTCTTCATCCTTGTTCCCTTTGGTCTTATTAACAACAATTCCTTTCTTACTAACATAAATTGTTTTCTCTCAGTGGGTGGTTAGGATCTCAAGCATGATATGTTACTTCCGATTGCTCCTATGTTTCCAAAAAACCTACCATTTGTTGGCAGTTTCTCAATATTTCTCTCCAATCCCATATGAAAGTTCCAAAAATTACGTTTTGAGCATAATAGAGTAGTTCCCTCTTCTGTCTCTGGTTTTACTTTCTGCAGTTCCAGTTACCTGTGGTTAAAGTAAGATATTTTTAAAAGAGAGAGACCACATTCACATAAATTTTATTACAGTATATTGTTATAATTCTTCCGTATTAGATATTATTATTAATATCTTACTGTGCCTAACTTATAAATTAATCTTTATCATGGCTATGTATGTATCATAACAAAAACATATTACAGATAGGGTTTGGTAGTATCTGGGTTTTCAGGAATATACTGAAGGTCTTAGAACATATCCCCCTCCCATAAAAAAGGAGTACTATAGTGTGTTTGAGACCTTACACATAGCATTTTCTAAAAATAGATGTTACATTTCCCCAAAAAAGAACTATTCTAAATTTGCTTAACTGGGAAGAGTTCAGGAATCTGACTCTTTATTGAAAAATAAAGGTCAAAATTGAGGTTACCTGTAGGTATAATTTATCTTTATTAAAAATTGGCTCTCAAGAGATATTAAAGGTAGCGATAAACATCACTTTAAGACTTCCTTCAGTTCCCTGTATATAAGACAAAAACATGAAGGAACTTTGTCTTTGTATGTTAATTTTTGCAGAACTGACACTGACATCAGTGAATGTTTTTTATGTTAGTATTGATGTCCATAGGGAATACAAATCCTTATTCTCATTCATATGCTATATTTCAGATAATTGGTTATGATACAGAAATTTCTCTCAAGTTTTTCTTCCAGAAATCATGATGGTGAGAAGAGATATTTTTGCATGATGGCACCTAAATGACTTTTACATTTTGACACAAGAAAGCTGATGACTCATGAGTGTAATCACTGTCTTTCTTAAGCATCGTTCGCGTTTCCCAACAGCACAGTGTTGGACAGTATGCTGTGGAAGCCACAATAATCTAGCAGAAACACGTGTCATATTTGCCTCATGTGCAAGTCTTGCATATGTTAACTTAATGCTTAGAAACTGAGGCTAAATTTGAAAACTGCAGCCCTTGAATTTCCAAGTCTGTCTTAAATGTGGGAGGGTCAGTGTTTGCTTTTGGATCAATTTGGGGAGGCTTCATGGAGAAGTAAAATTTCAGGCAGATTAAACACTAAGGGAGACTGATGTGTTGTCTCACAGTAATTCATATAATGTTGTTTGAAAGAGTCTTAATGATTAACTTCATTCAAACCTCTCCCTCTACAAATAAAAAAACTGAGACACAGAGGGCTCATCAAAGCAAATATAGTGATTAGCATCAGAGCCAAACAAAACTTAGCTTCCTCCAGTTATTTTATCCTCAGGTCAACTTCATTTACATATCTTCTATATACATTTAACATATTCCTTCTACTCAATACATATCCTTATGTCTCACAGTAGGTAGTTTAATTCCAGAGTCCAAATTGTAAAAGAATGCAAGGACAGAAATGACTTATCCACAGATGGATACATGTATTGCTATCCTTATTCACTCCTTATCCCCATTTTTTACCAAATAGACACTAGGAGAAAACTATATCCAATTAAAATTTCTTGAAAAAGACAATTTGCAAGGTGAGAAGGAAACTCTCTAGGGAAATTTATTTCACTTGAAGCATGAAAGTTAAATAAAACTAGGATATCTGTGATCCACAGACTAAGGAGATTTATAACTAGAAACTACCATGGCGACTTCAAGTGCAGCAGGTCTTTGCTTTCATGTGCTTAAAACTATCGGTGTGATCAGTTTTAACTTGACCTGCCAATCTTAAAAATCTATTTTCTAATTCCTCTTCTGGTTTCATTACTCTATCTTCTTAACTATATCATTTATACTTTTTTTCTATTCCTCTTTGTGCTAAAACCTTCTTTCCCACTAGACAGGCATGTCTTTCCCACCACCTTTTTTTTTTTTAGGTTTGTGCAATAACTTGAGTATTTGACTACCAAATCTATTATAGTGCTGCACATACTGGCTGATGATGTCCCTCCTTGGACTTGGACTTGCATTTTCACTCTAGGTCTTCTCCGAAATACACCTATGAATGAGTCTCAGCCAAACTCACTCCACACACTCACCAAGTTATCCTATAGGCTGCAGAACAAACACAGAAATGAATTGCAATGAGAGTTCTTTTCAACATTTAAAAAAACACATTTACACAGTTACTGAGGAAAAAAAAGTGTATATATTTGTCTGTAAATCAGCTATTATACAATACTCTCAAGGTTTTGTTCATTTTTGTATTTTATTGATGCATTACATTGCTGTAAAGTCTGAATCATTGTTCAAGAAACATGGTTCCGTTGGTTATTTCCAAGAAAGATCACTATTTAAAATGCTATTGGCCGCCTTTCTCTCTCTCTTTACTTCCCTTCACACATCCCCCAACCAGGACACACAAATACACACATTCTCTCTTACTGAAATCCAGATAATAACCTTTCAACAGTAACAAATAAACTGGAACATTGCCTTATACAGTGGTTCTCAATCCTGGCTACTCATCAGAATTACACATAGAGCTTTTTAAAGCTGGGAGTCCTGACACTCAGCCATGAAATTCACTGAATTAGAATCTCTGAGGGTGAGTTCCAAGGGACCAGAGTAGTAAAAATTATCACAAGTGATGCTCATAGGCAGCTAGAATTGAGTCACAGAGCTTATAATAGACCTTATGAGGTGAACAGGGATGACTTGACTCAGATGAAATAGCTATTTTAAAATGCAAATATCCTTACCTAGCACCATCCCACCTCAAGAAAACTCCTCTTTATTAGTCTGACTAAAGTTGATCCTACAGTTGATTCTTAAACAACCTTGTAGGTCCTTTTCTTACCCCACCATGTACCAGATGAGGAAGCTATCTAACTTTATATGATTTTCCTTTTTTTTTTTTGAGAAAGAGCCTCACCTTGTCACCCAGGCTGGAGTGCAATGGCATAATCTTGGCTCACTGCAACCTCCACCTCCCACATTCAAGCGATTCTCCTGCCTCAGCCTCCCAAGTAGCTGGGATTATAGGCACATGCCACCATGCCTGGCTAACTTTTTGTATCTTTAGTAGAGATGGAGTTTCACCAGGTTGGCCAGGCTGGTCTCGAACTCCTGACCTTGTGATCTGACCACTTTGACCTCTTAAAGTGCGTGGATTACAGGTGTGAGCCACTACGTCAGGCCATGATTTCCTTAAAATTCCCATATCTCTCAATTTTATTAGAATTTAACTTAATTGTAAAAAACCTCTAAATTGAATTTGATTTAGATGGAAACTTACTAAGTTGTGTGTTCCAAAAAAAAAAATAATAATTTTGGTTCAATTTTGTAAAAAATCTAAAATACTTCTCTATTCTAATATTTTAAAGTCCTGAGGTCATTAGCTAATTTTAAAAACAGAATTGTTCCTGGGCACTTTGTTTCTATCTTTCTATTTCCTCCAAATGCTGTCTCCACATGTGTCCTGAAGCACATTTTCAATTAGCTTAACCCAGATCTGTGATGGACTGAGGTAAGCAAAATGCATTCTCTCAGTAATAACTTGCTCATCTGTAGAAGATAAATGACTCTTTCAAGGAAAATGCAGTTTGTTTACCTCAGTCCCTGCTTCATTCCATGCTCATTCTTTACATGCTTAATAACTGAAAAAAAATTACAAAAATGGTTCAAATCACTCAAATCCTTTCAGAAAGTATGTTAAGCTAAAGAAGAACTTATAAGAGCTTTCTGATAGTTTTGTGAGATTTTATTTGTTTGTTTTCTGAAAGGTCAATGTTTTATGTTTTATTATTTTGGTTTTATTCTGCTTGATAATTTTAAAAGGAGAAAAGAAGAAAAATATGGTTCACAGCTATGAACATGAAATGTTTACTTAATAATTAAAGGTAATAATTAGATATTTGTGTGTGTATCTTCAAAGGACTGTACAGGGTGTTAGTTATCTCTTATTAACAGTAATGGATAAAGAACAAAATCTGAATGTTTCAGATGGTTTCTTAAATTTGATTCAAAGGAACCTATGTTAGTATTTCAATGTTTACAGGTACTTTGCCACAGTTAGGGAATATAGACTAAAGTCTCTTGAATCTTTAGTTAGGTATGGATAAAAAATTACCCCTGAGGCCAAATACAAATTACTATCTCTAGAGAGTTGGCACAAAAAGCTAATCTCTGTCCACAAAAGATTTATTATGACAGATAATAAGAGTAATTTGTACTATTTAGGGTATTAATCTGTTCACCAGTTTCAATGTTATAGTTTAGTAATATACCCAATAATCTTTTCCTATTAGACTATTTTCAAAAGCCACTTTACATATATGTATGTTGGCACACAAACATGTATACACACATATATAAAGATATTGATTATATATAAATTGTCAACCTCAATAACAAACAGAAACTATGTAAAAGGAAATGATGTTTATTTGGAAATTGAGCATTGCAATGGGAATATGCATGCCATAGTAAACTACATGCATATTAAGAAAGCTAAAAGAAAAATGAGGGCAATAATATAGTTGTTTTGAAATGTTTATCCTTGGCTACAAAGATCAATAACAAAGGTGGTACCAGTCTGAGGCTGGACAGGCAATTATTCCAGAGTGTCCTTTCAGAAATATTTTTTGTGTAAGGTTGTGATGGCCTTTGTGCAAGATTACAATTTGCAGAGTCTTCTATAATAGTTTTTATTAGGCATACAAGTATAAGAACCCTTTCTTAATAGCTCTTCCCAACTCAGTTTGTCTATTTGTCAGGATGAGGTTTTCTTTAAAAAAAAATTTTTTTTTAACATTCACAACTCTACTTTGATTCTGGTAATTTTTACATTTCCCCCTTTTTGATCAAGATCTTTCTCTGAAAGCATCACTGGTCAATCTTGCTGTTATTAGGTTCTGATATTCCACATTGCTAAGATGAACTTGTCCCGATTGTTGGTCTTGTCTCACAATGGGGGGAGTGATTGACCAGTAGGAGTCAGTGTCAAAACTCTTTAAGCCACATTTGAACTACAGGTAGGTTTGAAGGAAGTGGTTCTCAGGCTGCTTGGAGTCCATTGTTAAGATTAATATTGTGTGTTTCATAGTCTTCTCCCATCATCAAAAGTGCTGAGCTAGCAATAGTCTGTTAAAATTTATGATTCTGCAAAAATCTAACAAGTAAAAAATACAAAATTTAAAAAGGGAAAAATACAAAGCAAAAGTAATAATAGCAGGTAATCCCCGTTTCTCTAACAGTTTTGAGTCATGAACCTAGGCTGAAAGACAACCAATTGAACAAATTGAATGATCATAGGGAATTAAGTGAAATCTGTTATAATCATGTGGCCTATTTTCTTATTCACCAATGGATATCAGAGTATCTCTTGGTCAAGTTATTTTCAGGTTACCAGCAGAAGCTACTAATTATGAAATTCTAGTTACAGCATTATCCTGCCAAGTACAGAATGTAGGTATTAAGAGGAGTAAGAGTCTTATGATATGGAGTCTTATTCCAACGTCTTGGGAAAAGCTGTCTACAGAGCAAAAGCATCAAATTTCCCTCCTGTTCCAGTTTCTGTGGCTCTGATCATGACACCTAGCAGTTTGGTGAACCTTTTGTGTCACCCACATGTCAGGCACAAGACTTGTTCTTTAAAATTCTTCTAGTTTCTGCTTATAGGGTTTTAGGAACAGATGTTCCCATTTTTAATAATTTCATGGAAGAAAGCTGGATTAAAGAAATCTAGAAAAATTCAGCATGCATTCTAGTCCATAGAAAGGTAATACAAACTTGAAAATAATGCACAGGGAATTGAATAGGGCAGTGATAATATTTGGATAAATAATTAGAGAAATTTGTCATATAATTTTTCCAATGTGTTTTTATAATGGGCAATTATATTTTATGTTTTCTTAGTGCACAATTATAATTTTGAAATCCAAGTTAATAATAGAATTATTTGAAAGCCAAGAAATGACTATGTCTCATTTTCTTGAGCATTACTATTGAACTAAGTCCTCTCAAAAATCTGCTGCTTTTGGATGAGCAGGAAGTCAGGTCCAATGTATTACATTAAATAGTTTTGACATTATATCCAGTTGAATTTATTGCTCTTCCTATTAGACTTCTCTCTAAGCAATCGCCGCTTTGACAAGATGACCTCTCTCACATTTTAAGGCAGCCAGAGGGATGATTTGCTTTCAGGCTCCTAGGGCATTTCAGGCATCTCCGCACAGGTATTGACATTCTGGCCTGGGGGCCTGAGCCCTTTACTCCTCAAGCTTCAAGACCCCTTATTCTCAGCATGGAAGCAGTTCTTTGGGTAGAAACTTCATATTGATTTTCTGAGAAATCAAGTCATTTAACTTTGCTCTTCTGTCATTCATTATTATTCTCTGTTCATTAGAGAAAAGCTTCTTTTCACCTTGACTTTATCACTGCTTTCCCTCTGTTGCTCACTCCAAAATGGGCTGGCAGGGACTAGGGGCAAGACTGGTTAATAGCCGGAGCCCTTTTTTGGACCTTGACACTTTCCCCCACAAAATAAGGTGTACAGATGATCAAGGAGGCTCTTTTTGGTTCAAATGTCTCACAGGTGCAGTTCGGACTATGCCTACTGCTACTTCTACTCTTTATAATCATCATTGTATTATTCTATTTATTATTTATCGAGCATTTACTTTGTGCAAGACACTATACTAAGCATTTTATATAAATCATCACATTTACGCCTCACAATAATTTAATACAATTGGTTCTTTCATCCTCCCCTTTAGAAATGCAAAAGCTGAAACCTACAAATGTCAAATATCTTACCCAAGGTCATCTAACTAGTACAAGTCAGAATCAAGTATTGAACTTAGGTTTGTCTAATTCCAGCAACAATATTCATAGTTAAAACAGAATACGGAGGTATTTGTTAAGAAGGAAACCTGAATAAATATTTCATTGAAAATAGGTGTTTTTTTGATATTTATCAGAGAACAAAAACATTAAAAATTTTAAACATTTAAAGATGTTTCTAATGTTTAAAAAAATTATCTTTAAATGATAGTTTCTCCTGTAATTTGTGCTAAGCTCCTATGTGCATTTTAATAAAGTGGCTTGTGCTTATAGTTAGTTGCATGTTCAAAATTAGTTATACTTCAAGTGGTTCCCTTTAATCAGAATTTGAATTGTATAAATGCATATCTATCAAATAATTTTTGTATTTCTTTTGTGACAAGTAAGCCTTGATATTTCTAAGACAGTCAATGCTAACACTAAATTATTTACATTTCAAATCAAAGAATATCATGACTGTTGTGTCCACAGCAATAGTTTATAATATCATATAATTTCATAGGTGAGGGCTAAAACATGAATCAAGAAGTGAAATTCATTATTACTATGTGGTTTATTTAGTTTTCCTGTCATACTCTTGATACTTTAGCTTTATCCAATAGGATTTCCTGTATCATAATTTCATTTTGAAATTGAAAAATAAATTAAACATTGTAAAAGCTACATTACACTTTACTGTCATACACAATCATTCTTCCATCAAATATTGGAAACATTTGTAGTATTAACACAGTTAATAAAAACCATAAAATTAGATACTTGAGAGCAATTTTTTAATTAAGGGAAATATTTTTATAACATAAATGCATAAAGTACAACGTTTCTCATCTTTATACCTTGGCTCATCAGAGTTGCATGCATGGCTGTGGCACTTTTTGGAGTTTGTGGGATGGGTTTATTCACTTAATGAGCGTGGTTCCTGCACTATGGCTGACATTTTAATATTATTTAATATTAGACTTCCAGCAGTGAGTTCTTATCAAAGATGGTGTTTAGATCACCAGGCTTTTACATGATTAGAGCTTTTGGTACAGAATGTCAAGTACATTCATCAGTTAAATGAATTAATTGTAAATGAACATACTGTTGGTAGCACAGCAACAAGAAGAAAGGCTGTCACAGAGAAAAACAGTGGGATTTTGTATACTTCCTCTGCTCTTTTAAACATCAGTTCTTATTTGTTCAGTGACTCTCATGTGAATTTTAGAGAGCTTAGTTTCAAGAGGAAACTTGGAAGTGTGATTAAAATGAAATTATAAATATTTTAACTATAAGATGTACAAGTCTATAAGGCTTTAATATTAAGAAAAGAAAATAAGACTGCATACTATTTTGAAAGAATCTATAATAATAATCAAATTGTTCTTTTAAGGAAAATGGAGCTGATTAAATACATTTTACTGAAGCGGAAATTAAAGTCTGTAAAGACTGAGTAAAACCTCAAATCTATTGAATCAATCAAACACATAGTCCCCTTTAGTAATAATTTGCACCTTAAGCCGTAATCATATTGTAGATCACAGAGGCTGGAATCACTAATTCTACTCACTACCCTCCTGTCTGGTTAGCAATGATATTTTCCCCAGGTTCATTTGATACATTACACAAATTAAAATCACCAATATGTATAAATTTAAGTTTATTTTCTACATATTTTTATTCTTGTTTTTATACTATTTTATGGCATATGTGACCAATATTTCAAAAGGAAAAACTTATATAAAATAAGCATTTTTTCAAACAATACAGTGAATTGGTAGTATGACAATGTGCTCTTCATTGATTTTAGATCAGTTAGATTAAAATGCTCAGTTACTATAAAAATGTATTAATTTTCATTAAATTGGGAAAGTAATAAAATGTATCATGAGTAGAAAAACTCTCCAGAATTGTTCTATTAAAAAATTTAAAAATGTTCTTTAGCCATAGGAGGGAATAATTATGAGAATACATAAATATGAAACAAAGCTGAATGATAAGGAAAGCAGGACACAGTTAACATGGTTTCAGGATGGTGGTTACCACAGGTTGAGAGAACTGAGGAGACTGGTTGGCAGAGGGCAGGTGGATATGTGTGTGTGTGTGTGTGTGTGTGTGTGTGTGTGTGTGTGTATATATATATATGATATTTTCAAGGCTCTATCTTTTGTATTAGGTGGCTGGATTGTGAGTAAATGAATGTTACATTATTAATACATTCAATAAATGAATGGCTCAGTGAATTAAAAAGATTCATACATATCAATGATAAGATAGTTTCATAGATGAAGTATTAAGATTAATATATTGATACAGCTGAGGTCAAAAAGAAGAAAATTCAATTTTTTTAAATGCATTCATTTAGATTTTTTCTGTTTACAGATAATATTTTTGGTAATGTGTTTGTAAATCAACAAGTAGGCATCCAAGTTCCCTTAATTATGTAACATGTTATTCTGAACTGAGTTTTCTACTTAAAGATATCTCATGTAAAACATATTGTCTAAATTGTTCTAAGTTATAAATTTAAACATATTTATCTCTCTCTGTCTCTCTCTTTCTCTCTGTATCTCATTTGCACTTGAAAGTCCATATAAACACACACAAACACACACACAAACATACACACACATACCTTTCCAATTATAGGATGAAATAATTGTTATTAATATTTGTTTATTCAGTTTTTTAGCCTTATTGTTTGTTTTTTCCTTTCTTAAATATAAAAGTTTATTCTTGCCTTAGTAAATACTGCGTATTTAAAACATCTGAATTTTTCCTTGCTTATAAAATTGCAGTGCAGAAAGGTACCATTTCTTATTGTTGTATACACCATCCATCTCTAATTATCTGAAAAATAAAAAGTAGCTCACAAGAAAACTCCAAACACATTAGGGCAAAAAATAGTTAAGAATAACAAAGGAGTTAACAAAAATGACGTAAAACAAAAGAGCAAACATGCACATGCATACATGCATCCACATATACCTCCTGGACAATTAATAGGCATATAGACAATTGGTCCTAATAGTTGTAGAAATTTCCATCTGAATTTGGAATGTGTCCTGAGATTTATTTTTGCAACTCCCCTTTCTTTTATCCCTTGCCCCTCACCAGATGCTAAGGATGCAGAAACAAATGGCTTTCGTTCCCTGCCCTGGAGGAGATGGGTAGGGCAACAGATAATTAGGACGCAGTGTGGTGGTTATTGTCCAGCTTAAGAGAGAAGGAAGGAAATAATTCTGCACAATGAAAGTAAGAATGGAAAGGAAAAGTTAGAGAATATTTTGTGGAGGATATGAAGTTAGAAAAGGATTTGACATATAAATAAAATTTGCCCAGGCAAAAAAGACATAACTGGGTAGACAATAATTAGCATTGCAGTGCAATTCCAACACAAAATGTACAGCGAAAGGAAAGGGGGAATCCAGAATTGGATTGAGATAGGCCTTAAATGTCATAGGAAAAAAAGAAAAATGTTGGATGAGAACTCTACTTTAGAAACATAAAATTGGCTATAATGTGAGGAATGAATTAGAATAAGGAGAGATTGGAGATAGAGGAACAAAGTATAAGTCTGTTACAACAGACATAAGAGACGATGACTTCTCAAGTAGGGTAGCCATAAAGGGATTGGTGACTTTGTGCAGCAGAGGAAAAGATTTGACGTTAGACCAGCACTCTTGCCTGTTCCCTGGTAGCTAGTCTGAGCCAGGCCCATAATAAATAAGTTTTGAATCCTTCCATGAGTCTGAGATGTCTTCATGTAATTGCTTTATTACCTGATAACTATTTGCTTTATTATCATTTTTGTTTTGTTTTGTTTTGTTTTGTTTGAAACGGAGTTTTGCTCTTGTTGCCCAGGCTGGAGTGCAATGGCATGATCTTGGCTCACTGCAACCTCCACTTCTTGAGTTCAAGCGATTCTCCTGCCTCAGCCTCCCGAGTAGCTGAGACCACAGCCCCATGCCACCACACTCGGCTAATTTTTGTATTTTTAGTAGAGATGGGGTTTCACCATGTTGTCCAGGCTGGTCTTGAACTCCTGACCTGAGGTGATCCACCCACTGTGGCCTCCCAAAGTGCTGAGATTACAAGTGTGAGCCACCACACCTAGCCCTATTACCAAACTAAATTCTCTTCCATAAAAATTCACTTCTGTGAGTGTTAGGTCTAGTTGGGGTCTGCTAATGAAAATTTACTGTTTGCAGATGGGAAGGCATGCAAATTCCATATATCAAAATCAGTTCTCTTATCTTAAAAAATTAGGCCACATAGACTAGTGATTTTATTGGCCACACACAACATGGTAAAAAAGACAAATTCATGCAACAAATTTATGCAATCTCGAAAATGGAAAATCTGGCTCCAAGTAGATTATATTATGGATCTGTAAATCCTTTGTGTTAGCTGTTTGTAGTTGTCAAGAATTTTAAAACTCATGTCAATAGTTAGGACTGAGTGGGAAAGAATAAAGTCTGGAATTGCGATTAAGAACTATAAGAATCAAAAGTACTTTTCTCCCTTGGTTTTGGTCATTTTCTTTGTAGTTCATTCTAGGAATGTTTACATGCTAAACAGTTAACAATGTGGCAGCTTTCAAGTTTCTTTGTCTGCCTCCGTAAAACCAGTAATGCTGAAAAAAGACAAGACAACCTTGAAAATTTGTGGAAGGTTTACAGGGACTTCAGATGCAATGTGGTTCTGCTGCTGCTAGAGGGAGAGGGGATCTGTGGTCTATTGAGTTTTGTTCTGTGTTTCTGGCATATAGGCTACGATTCTAGAAACAATCTGTCACTGGGGGTAAATTCTCACCAGTCACCAGCCACCTGAGATGTTGAATTAAAAAGAAAAAAACTGGAATAAAAAGAATAGCTCTGGACGCTAATCTGTCTATATGGGAATTGGTGTGGGAGTGTGGTGGTACTGGATGTCTTCAGGAGGTAGGGGAAAAATGTGAATAGAGACATCCAAGGTCAACAAATCTCAATTTAAACTTAAATGAAGCTGAAATAGGCATTTTGAGCAAAACAAGGTCAAAAAGATGAAAAGATTACCTATACGCTGAAGTGTTCACAGTTCCAAGTTGCACTTTAAAATTTCTGAGAAGAAAAAACAAAAATCAATGTTTGCTATGCCAATATACAAACCTTTCACCTCTGGGAAAATTCTTCGGGGTCTAAGCCAAACCAATTTTGTGAGTTTTACCCTTCAATCCTCAGGTCACAAACAGCTAAACATTTTTACCTGAATTTCAGTGTTTGTGCCAAGAAATGAAGAATGTTAGAGTTCATTACCGAAGCAGCGGGCAGCAGCATGGGAGATAATTTGTACTGAGAAAAAGGTTATCTCTCACATTGGTGGCTGCATTTCCTTCCTTCCTTCCTTCCTACCTACCTACCTTCCTTCTTTCCTTTCTTCCTTCCTTCCCCTTCTCTTCTTTATTCCTTCTTCCTTCTTTCCTTCTCCCTGCCTCCCTCCCTCTCTCCATCCTTCTTCCTTCCTTTCTCCCTCCCTCTGTTACTCCCCTCCTCCCTCCTTCCCTTTCTTCTTTCCTTTCTTCCATCTTCCTTCTTTCCTTTGTTCCCTCCTTTTCTTCTCTTCCTTTCTTTCTTTCTTTTTTTTTTTATTCTAGCAAAAACAGAAAGCTAAGTCTAGTGGGAAAGATGAGGCTGCACTGAAAGACTGGCTCTGAAAGAACCAATCAGGCAACACTAAGATGCTAAAAGGCCTTCTTACTTCTTTCTTTCCATCTACTTTTTGCTGAAGGAGGATATGCATAGAACAGCAATAGAACATCAATAGAACACTTGCCTAAAGAATGAAACTGACTCTTAGAAATCTACTGATGTACTACTTGTGCTTCCCCAACCCTCCTCATCCCTGTTTAGCATTTTTCATTTGGTGGATTCTATTATTAAATATTACCCATCCTCATTGGTTTAGAGGAAAATTGTTTGGTCTCCTGCTGCTGCCCACCCAAGGAAAGAACAGAAATATTTAAAGGGAGCATTTTGATACAGCATGGCTTTACTGAGACTTAACATCCTATGCCTCTAGTGTATCTTCCAAGCCTATGATGTAGGGCTGAGATGCTGAAAGTGTTCTTATCTAATGTTACCCCTTCCCAGAATCTCACAGATGGACTACAATGAATAGGTTGAAATTCTTATTTAAAATTCAAAGGTACTTCACAGTTTGAATATTCATGACTTTATAGTTTCTTCTTCCATCTTTATTCCAGCTAAAATTCTTTGGAAGAAAAATGTTTGCAAGTCTAAGATTATCTGCACTAACAAAAACTAAAAAGAAAAATAGGAAATGAGGGAGGGAGGAAAAAATGTTACAGTATTAGCAACTGTAATTCCTCACTGGTCTAGAGATTTTAACTATAGCTTTTAAGCAAGGCATTTTTAAAATTCACTGTTTTGGGGGAGGCAGTAGCTGAGATTAATTATATTATTATTCCTCTTTTCATCAAGACATAAAAATACATATATATGATCATAATATATGATCCAGATACCAGTATAATACATATGCAAAGTTTCCTATAAAATATATACAATGATCTGTTATCGCATTATTATTTTTTAAATACATTTTTGTTACAGAAAACACAAGATTAAAACATTATCATTATATATCAAATAATGCCCGGGACTAGGTAGAGTTCTAAAAACTTTAGTAGACCAGTAGATATTTTCACAGTAAATGGGATTACTTATTTATGATGTTCTTTTGAGTGTTTTGAGATTAATGGAATTTCTCTTGAGTTTCAAGGGCCAGTTCTTTCTGGAGAAAAGGAGAACCCATTAAAATTAAAAAAAAAAAAAAAAAAAAGCCACGTCCAAACATACATGCTATAAAGTGGCTCTAGGCCTAGCTATTCTCTTCTTTTTCTTTAATTATTGCATCTCCATGCAACTAAGCATTTACTGTAGTTCTTTGCACAGTATTAAATAATAAACTTTTTCACTTCATTCAAATTCGGCATAAACTTTGGGCTTTCCCATAAGTAAAAGATTCAGCAAGAGTGTAGAAAAATAATAATGA
Organism: Cacajao melanocephalus; assembly: GCA_963573385.1. Lineage (NCBI taxonomy): Eukaryota > Metazoa > Chordata > Mammalia > Primates > Pitheciidae > Cacajao > Cacajao melanocephalus. The sequence goes on along the minus strand of CAUYLG010062612.1, from coordinate 44,909 downwards.
ATTACTTTGGATTGCAAAGAGGATTCTCCTGGAATTCTACAACATCTGGTATTTAGCATATTTCTGTGAAATGTCTCCACTTATGCTTAGGAAGAAGGAGTGGATCCCATCAGGCAATAGGAAATTTGAATCATTTTAACCACAAGCACAAATGACATTAAGTATCTAGGTATCAACAACAGGCCAAATGGAGAAGAATAAATTAAAATAAGCAATCTTGTGAATTCAGACTGTGGTCAGGAGACATTCCAAGTTTTTAACAAGAAGCAAATAAACAACCTCTCAAGTATAAGTCATTCCATATCTGAATCACTCTAAAATTAAAAATGCTACAGGGCAGGTGGGGAGGAAGGAAATCCCTGCAAGAAAGAAATGCTCAAATAAATTCCCATCAAAGTTTTTTGCTTTTTTTTTTAATACACGTATACGATACTATGTGAATTGCTTCTCTTTTAACCTTCTTTTTCCCGGGCTCAAGAAAGGGCTTTCCAAGGTCCTTTCATCAGCCACTAGTGGATGATCTCAGGGCTTTTCTGGAATGGATAAATAAACAGGGTATAGATAGTGTGAAGTTAGCCCACCTCTCCATGTCTCCTTTTGTCACTTGCCATTCTGAGTATCTTTTGGCCTTATGGAGCATGGTTCTTTATAGCATAGGTTGTAAGAGGAAACTTTTTGAGGTAATGGATATGGATATGTTTATGGCGTAGACTGTGATGATGGTTTCACAGGTGTATACTTATCTCCAAGCTTATCTAATTGTATACATTATGTACAGATTTTTATTTGTCAATCATACCACAATAAAATGTTTTTAAAAAAGAATACAAACCATCACTGCAGTCCTTCTTAAGCCTCTGCATCATCTCTTCACTTAAAAATTGACTTTTTGCAATGTGGCTCTATACCAGTCAACACCATTTCTCTCATGGGTAGCATGGCCTGCTGCTCTGCATTTCATATGTATCCAGCAGAAACAGATGTGGTACATTGGTAAATACAGGACACCAAATTGTGTAAAGTCACCATGGTATGGGCACAGCTTAAGGAGGCCCCATGGATTTGTAGAGTCAGCACTCCCAAAGGACTTCTGAGGGTGTGCAGCTGTCATCTCAGTTGCCACAGTGTCAGCTTTCAGGTGGCATCATTGGCTGCATTTTAGAGTTGCGATCTGCTACTCCATATGGATTTCTATAGAGTTAATGCTTCTCCTACCTCTGATTATTATCTGTTTTATCATTATTGTTGTTATTAAGAAAAAAGAGAAATGGTGATTAAGAACACAAGCTGAGGAGTATAGCTCCCAGGCTCCACCACTTGCCCAGAGACTTTGGGAAAATTACTTGGTGACTCTTGTGTTAGTTTCAGAATCTGTAAAATGGAGATGATAATACTACCCATCTCATAGTGCTGTCATGAATATTTAAACTACAAGTGGAATGCTTCAAAAATTATCTGGCACATGGTAAAAACTTAACAGATATTAATTGTTATTATTGTTACTGCTATTTTATTACTGCATCCTATACCGTGAATAGTGTTCTGAGCTTGGAAACATTTGTGCTGGTTTATACTAATATTCTCCTTTGCATTTAAGGTGCTTTTCTTCTTATTAAACATGTTTTTATGAACATGTTTTTGAGGGAAAATATTTCTTCGAGTAATAGGACTTTGAGATGTAAAATTCATAACTACACTTACAGAATTCCAATTGTCTATGCACACACAGTCACACTTAATGATCTTTAGCATTTTCAATACAACAAGGCATCTTGGAAAAACAGTTTTATCTATTCACGCAATAAAAGTATTCATACATTCTGATCAGTTGGCTTCATGAGAAGCCAATAAACACTTTGCTGTAACTTCATCCTCCTTTCATCAAAACATAAATGTTACTTAGAAGATAACTTAATTCAGTGAGTTCTGACAACTTCTTATGATGCATAAAAGCAGTATGTTAGTGATGAATTAATTCAGTATAACAATTGAGATGTTAGTACTTCTCTGTTATCTTGTACATTATTCCTTCCCCGTTGTTTATGATATTTTCATCTCTTCGTATTGCCCAAAGTGTTTTCTTATGAATATGATTGATAGCTAATCATAAGCATAATTTCAACAAATTCTGTATTAACCCTTTTGCATCTGTGTCTCTTTTGGACTTAAGACATGACAAGCAGGTTCATGCAAACATCAGTGAACATTTACTCATTGTTTGCTTTAAGAAACAGAGCGGTGTCCCGGTGAAAACCATGGGCTCCAGGTTCAATTTCCCAAGTCTTTGCTTTTCTATCCTATCTGATTTGGTCTCGGTTTTCTGTTCTGTAAATTGGGAGTAATAATATTGTATTATGAAGGCTATTCTGAGAATTAAAGATAATAAAAAAGATATATAACTGATTCCTGGCATAGAGGAACATGATCACTATATTTAAACCATCGTTAATATCACATTTAGATATTAATCCAAAGTAAAGAACTTCATGGAATACTTGAAAGCTTTTTTAAAAAGTTCTGATCTTTGCATTCCTATAACAGGAATTTTGTTTCAAGAATTCAATTCTCACTTCCTCAACACCTCATATGGCATGTTAAATACATACACACACACACACACACACACACACAGATACTCCTCAACTTATGATGGGATGATGTCCAGATAAACACATTGTAAGCTGAAAAGATCCTAAGTCAAAAATGCATTTAATACACTTAACCTATTGAACATCATAGCCTAACCTAGCCTACCTTAAACATGCTAAGAATACTTACATTAGTCTACACTTGAGTAAGATCATCTGGCAACACAGTGCACTACAGAGTATCAGTTGTGATCATGTGGATGGCTGGAAGCTGCAGCTCACTCTTGCTGCCCAGAATGGTGAGACCATTCCAGTTTCTACCCAATGTGTATTGTTTTCGCACCATCGGAAAGGCGAAAAATTGTTAGTCAAGAACTGTGTGTGTGTGTGTGTGTGTGTGTGTGTGTGTTTGTGTGTGTGTGTATTTACCTAGCTATTTCTTAAGTAATGATGCTTTCTTGCCTACATTTAAATTTTTACTTCAGTTGATTCTGCTCTCTCAGATTGTAATTATGCATGTATATATTTGCATACCCTAGAATAACTATTTTTGAAATTTTTGAGAAATATGCTTCATCCTGACATTACCATTGTCGAGGTTAACACCTGCTGGCCTAATGAATTCACGTAACATGTAGGCCTCTTTTAGCCTGATATGCCTGATCTCTATGCCTATGGAATTCATCCCGTTAATGAGAGATGCTAGGTTTGTCCTCAGCCTAGAAATTAAGGAGGGAGATAATGGAAGGATCAAAGAAAAACGTGTTCACTTGTATGAAACTGAGACTACCCTCACGTTTCATCTTTTTACACTAGGTAGCCAGTATTCCTTCTTGGTATCTTGTCTGTCCAACAGAAGCCTCCAACAAGAAAAAAAAATGTTTTAGAGAAAAGCTTCCTACTGCTTTCAGCTGCTATAGTCATAGGCCTCCCACAGTTGTGAGGCGTCTGCGCTCCTGGTTCCTGGCTGGGCTCCCTAGTCTTCGGCAGGAGCTACATTCCTCAAAAGAGAGCTGACAGCCAGAGCAAGAAGGGAGGGAAAGACGCTGAGACTTTCAAAAATAAATGTTTCTAGTTTTCAATTTTGTTCTCTATTCTGCTGTATGCAGGAAGATATTCCTCATTATAATGGACATCCAAGGCCAGATGGCCTGTGGAAATCAGTGGACAAAGCCACAAGGCACTCGGGGGACCTGTGGCTATCAAATCTTAAATCTTCTCCTCATCTCACCAGGTAGAACTGACCTGTATCCCATTTGTCACCCCCACCCTATTGTAAAACCTCTCTCACTGCTCTAATATATATGGTTTCAGTCTGTGTCTTCCTAAGAGGCAGTATTATACTGTGGTTGGAAGCAAAGTCTCCAGCCTAAGATTGCCCAGTTTTGAAATCTGGCTCCATCATTTCTTATCTGTGTGACCTTGGGCGAGTGTTTTAACTTCTCTGTGCCCAAGTTGACTTAAACATATAAAAGGAATAATAATAATAAATAGATAATAAATCTACTTCATGGCAATATTTTGAAAATTAAATGAGTTAATATGTATGAAGCAATTAGAAGAATGCCTGATACATACATAGTAAATGCCATCCAAATATTTGCTTTTACTTCTTAGGAGTAGGGAACAGGTTTTAATTAATTTTTCTAATTCTAAAACCCCAGCACAATGTCTGGCACATAATATTTAACCTAGTTCTCAAAGACAAAGCTATCTTATAGCTCTAAACAGCAAATACTTCAGGCAGGCTTTAATGGCAAAACAAAATTACATGTTTCTGTAACTACAAATATATGTGTGTGTGTGTGTGTGTGTGTGTGTGTATATATATATATATGTAGAGAGAGAATGTAATACAAAAGAAAAAAGAAAAAACCCTAGTTTACTGTCACAGGAAACAGAATCTCTGTGGGATCTCCTTTCTATCAAACTAAAATGTCCTAGTAACCAATCTTTCAGAATCCCCTCCTGAAATGCAGCAGCAGGCCAATTAATTAGTATGAAAGCTTAGGCAAAAGGACAATACTACCTGGAGAACTAAGCAATTCAGGTGCCTCACAGCATTTAATTAAGCCACAGACCATAGAGCAACCATGTTTGGTAATTTAGAGCATACATTTCCACTGGAGCATGTTTTCTGATTCAGGCCTTTTTGTGGTTGCTTTTCTGCTGGTCAAATGTGTCCTGAAAGAGTGGTGAAAGCATCACACTTTGCCCATACGATGCCCACAAGAATAGACTATCAGGCTCTTGCCCACATTTATTAGGAAATTTAAGCCTGTCTTCAGACACAAATACTGACTCATAGAACATTAGCATTTCTAATCATTTTCCAGGAAACATTCAATAGACCAAATAGGAGGCTGGAGGAGAGAAGCCTTTGGTGTTGTGAGAGGCCCTCAAACAATTTGACACCCAATCTGAATGTTATGCTGCCCATAGAAACCCGGCATAGCAGAGATGAGCCACATTGCAGAGCAGCTGCCCCTCTTTCTGCAAACTCTAGAGGCCTGGCTCTGGTGGGTCAGGAGGGTCTAAGCTTTCAATCCATCTGCACCTGCTGTACCTCAGCCTACATTGCTCTAAGTTCTCTCAAACATGAATTCCACATGGTACTGGCAAAACTGCTCTGGATTAGAGCGCAGTCCATCTTGCCAAGATTCTGGAGGGATTAGTTAAGTGAGACCATGGATAAAGACTCATTTGGGGAGAAAACCACAAAAGCATTACTTTGTGTTGGGTGCCAGTTGAAATTACATAATAGATAGCTATGACAAGGAATTAAATAAATTTCATTAAACTCAGCACAGGATATCATAGCACTGGAGGGAAAAGTAAATCCCTGGTATCCAGGCTAAGCTAGCTTCTTTAAGAATGTATCGTCATCCTGATTTGGGCATGTTAATGAGTAGGTGAAAGACTAAAGCATCACTGGGGTATCTCTCAAAGTGATTGACTAGCATGCAGGCTCATGAAGGTAAAAGTCTGGCTCACGTTGTGTTCTCACCAAAGGGCTGCCCTGTGTACCTAGAGATCAGAATGAAAAGGTATTCCCCTCACAGTCTCTGGGGGGCTTTGCTTCAACCTCCCACTCTGTTTTCTCAAGAGAAATGTCTCCAAATGAGAATCATTTGGCAAATAAAATGAATATCAGGATTTGAATGTCTGATTTTAAAAGCTGCTTACATGGAAATCCACCCACTGTTTTGAAAAGGCATAAGATGCTTGAGGCTTATTCCCAGAACTAAATCATAAGATGGGCTTTGTGGGACTAAAAGCATAATAGACGCCAAAATAAAAGAGCAATACAAAAGTGCCCCAACTTATGTATAGCCACAAGTTCATAAAAATATTTTTTTTTAAAAAGAGAAATTTAATGACGGCACAGGAGAGTCTGAATTACTCTTCTCAAAAGTGAACTGAAATATACTTAGGTCACTCTAAGTAATATGATTCTTCAGAATTTGATTTTTTGAAATTCTCAGTTTCATAAAGGACTTATAGACCTATGTCAAAGTTATGATGAAGAGTTTGTTGTTTTCTTTGTTTTTTTATTAAGGACAGGTGGTGATGTTGGAAAATATGTGAAATGATTAATAATGAAACTACTGAGGCATAAGCTAACCAATATTTATTGGATGACTATAAGTTTCATAGAACTAAATGTGATTCTATGGGGTGGAAATATGTATGACAAGTATGTTGCATATTAAATCAATACTTATAAATCACTAGGTACCATGTAAGAATTACGACAAATGAGCATAGAATAATTTCTGCTGTAAATAACCTAAAATATAGAAAGGAAGTCATGTTATCATAATAAGATACCTGAAAGTCAGGAGGTTCTGTTAAAATTCTATGAGCATGGAGATAGGAGTGTGAGAATAGATCAAGGACATTTGAGCTAGCATAGACAGGATGGGTAGAAGATAAAATAAATGGACCAATGAGGAAGTGGACTAATGAGAAGGCAAAGGTGCAAAGGGAAAAAAAACAAAGAGTTAACAGAATGACTGTGAGCAGTCCAGTGGCTGTTCCAAGCTCAGGATGTCAGAAGTGGAATAAAAGAAGATGAACCTGAGAAAATAATTGGAACTTGATTCTCTAGGAAATTGCCAAGGGGACTGGGAGATATATTAAAAGATATTTGTTTTTGCTTCTGTTTTGTAACAGGGTAGTGACACAATTAGAAAATGCTTTGGGGAAGAGATTAGATTGTAATGAAAATCGAGTAAGACTGATAGGCCAATGATACCCCAGAGAGCAGCCAAGCCCTGGGGACTGCAGACAATTTCATGCTTCACTCTTTTTCTCAAGGGTTGGAGAGGGAGCTCCTGCCACCCAGCTGATTGTATAAAAGTTGCCATATTTTGGGAGAGAGGCCTTTCCACCCTCGGATAGAGGAAGACTGGGCTCTTCACTCCACGAGGCAAGACTTCCCAGAGGAGTTGACATTGCTTTGGCTCCTTGTGCTGGGATCTACATTCAAATTGTGACAGCGCAAGCCTTAGCAAGTTACCTGATCTCTCCATATCTGTTTTTTTCTCTCATGAAGAAAGCTTAGCACATTGGTTGGCATATGGGGGGAAAAGAGCCATAACTAGCAGCTATGGTTACAAATAGAGTCATAAAAAGTAGGTTCACTTTGGTGCTGTGAATATTCTTTTCAGTAAACCAGTGTGTAGACCGCTTCATTAGATATGCAATCAAATAGATTTGCAGATAATCTAAGAAAAATTTCAGCATGAGCAAGTGCAGCATTAGCATTTTGAACTGTGATGCTAACAGACCAACAAAGCATGTTTAGGCAGTGGTGTCAACTGAGTGGCTGAGCTTTGTTCTTGTACATATTCCCCCATTAAAATGCAGCAGCATGAGAAGTTACTATACTCTGTAAGCTCTTCCCTGAAAAGAGGAAAAACAACCATGACTCATGGGCTGCTAGCTGATTCCACAAAAGGGGCCCTGGAACGATGCCTCTTTCTTTTACCCAAAATTACATTTGCTACTGTTTTATGAAGGTGATAAAGAAGCTTTTATTCTCACTGTTCTTGAGATTTATACTAGGAGTCTTGTCAGAAACACAGAATAGATCATGTATCACCCTTCACCTGGCCTGAAGCAGAATCCTGAGATTTTTCTTTGTTGCCCCTTATCCCCTCTCACCTTTCATCTCTTCCCTCTGGCACACTACCTTTATGTGTACACTTTGCACATAGTCATAATATTTTTTCCACTACATTTGTAGTCCAGGCTTCTTCTGGAATCCATCAGGCAATGAAAATAATTGATCCCTGTTGTGTTCTTGGTAAAGGTCAGAGATACAGTCATATCAGCCGACTTGATCTGCTTGACTACCAGCCTTGTGATTTCCACCCTGGCAATTTAAAAGTGCTGTAAACTGTCAGAATTAAGACTGTAAGCTTGGCCAAGCACTCAACAAAGACCCCAAAGGCATCACATAAAATTGGGCAAGGAGCCCTGGTTATTACTTTTCAACATCTGGCCCTTTCTCTTAATCTTTCTAAAAGGAATGGAAATGCAAATTGAAGCAGGACATTATTTCCCTTGGCATTGTGTATCTTAACCTCAAAAATAACTTGATTTTGAGTTGATTTATTATGAACTTTGCCACTTAACCTGACAATTGACTGAAGGCGCTTCTCAAAATGTCTAGTTACTAATATGAAAGCAATTTGTTTTGTTCTCCAGTTTAATCCTCTTTATTCAAAACTTTGAGGAAATAAAAAAAAAAAAAGATCATTATAATGGGCTTTCTGGTAGGTACAGAAAACCAGCAGGGAAGATTGAGAAGCACAAGAAAAAACACATCGGAAATAAAATAAAGTTTGGATTTAACAAATAAAATTGGCAAGATATTGCAGAGAAAAAGCATTAGGAATACAGCTATTCATCAAGAATAAAAAAATGATTAAAGTTGACAATAAAAAAACACATAATACCTTTGGGGAGTGATAAGATGCTCAAAGAATTCTTTAGAATATATGGGTTTCTACTTCGGGTTTATTTGCCTAAGAGGTATAAATGTTTAAATAATCCATAGGGATTGACATAATGGTTCTAGTCCCAGTTATCAAGAAGTCTAAGGAAAAAAAACGCAAAAGGATATAGATACTATACACTGAGTAGTTGGGAAAGAGAATAGAAACTAGCCTATGAGGCCGCCTCTTGATAAGTTCATTTATGGTCTAGTCTCCTTTACCTCTGTCTCCATAAACCTGGCTCACTGCAACAGCCTCATAGCTTCCTCTACTTCTAGTCCATCCTCCACCTGATTTCCATAGTAATCTTTTTAAAATAGTACTGTTGGCCAGGCATGGTGGCTCACACCTATAATCCCAGCACTTTGGGAGGCCAAGGCAGGCAGATCACATGAGGTCAGGAGTTTGAGACTAGCCTGGCCAACATGGTGAAACACTGTTTCTGCTAAAAATACAAACATTAGCCAGGTATGGTCGTGGGTGCCTGTAATCCCAGCTACTGGAGAGGCTGAGGCAGGAGAATTTTTTGATCCTAGGAGGTGAAGGTTGCAGTGAGCCAAGGTGACAGAGAAAAACTCTGTCTCAAAAAAAAAAAAAAAAGAAAGAAAGAAAAGAAAAATGGTACTGTCATTGTGGCAGTCTCCTGTTCAAGAACTACTTGCAACCCTCTAACTATATTTTGATGTCTTGCATAATTTCCTACACTGTACCCCTGTCCAGTCTTAGCTCAAATTCTTTCCAGCACAGACCTTCTGCTTGAGTCTGGCCTCTCTTCTTACTCAACCTGTAGACAGATGCCAGCCTAGTTCTTCTACCAATATAAGTCTACCTGGCTTTAGGTAAAACAAGAGGTTTACTATAATTAAATGCTTCTCTGATTATTGGAGGCAAAGTTTTCATGCCTGTGCTTTCCAATATAGCCTCTACTCATACTTGGTTTGCCACTTCTGAAACTTGGGCCATCTAGTTACCTTAGACCATTCTTGTTTCACTTCTGCTTCTACAAAATAAGGTGCTGAATAAAGAAGAGTCGATGAAGAAGACAATTTTCTCAGCAAAGTCTGGCATTGGCTCCTTTTTCCTGACAGTCCTCATTCTTAATCATCTTTTTTCCTGGTTCCAGACACTCTTCAGAAGTATATCCTTCATTTCTAAACTTTGTGTTTTCTCATCTCTCTTGAACATTTGCTTAATCTCTCTCTCCCTCATCTGATTTACACTCTCTTCTTTTCTCTTTTCCTTTGTTTAATATTCTCCTTTCCAACTTTTCCATCCTACTTTCTCCCACCTTAACCCTGGGACCTCTTGCTTTCTACATTCAAGTGTTCATGTCTGACAGCAGTGTGAGAGCCCCAACTTAGATGCTATTTACCTGTCCCGTTTAAATTGTCATATCACCAAAGACTGTGTGTGCCAGGTATCGCAGGTGCAGGGAGACCAGACTGGCCCATGAGGCTAGAATGAGCAGTATATCCACAGATCCAGAGGAAGGCCTGCCAGAAAATGGCTCTGGATCCAAGTAGAGAATGCAGCTATTGCCATCTAAAATACTAGACCAGGGAGAAAGTGTCTTGGAGTCTTTTCAAAACTAGAAACTTACATTAAAAAAAAAATACAGTGTTTTAAAAGTCACAATGTTTAAATCTACCTGTGAATCTACCTAACTCTTAGGAAGAAGGCTATTGTAAGAAAGAAAATGAACATTCTAACTCCTTTAAAAAAATCAAGTTGTTGTAAAATCTTCACATCCTATTGAGAATTAAATTATTATATGTAACCAGTGCTATTAAATATGTAATGTTAATGATTATTAACCTCTCTGATGAGTTTAATGTTAGTGTGACTAACACATTGCTGATTTTCTCTAATCTAATGTTTATCAAGCGCCTGTAATGCATGAAATTCTACGGAGTCCACTGAACCATTTCATCTGAACAGCCATTTCAAACTTTGCAGCTCTAGGTATCCTATATTCACATCACATAATACTTTGTTGGTGTAAAGAAAAAATGAAGACAGTTTGAAGGTCAATTTTTTTAGTATGCACACGTGTATGGTGTACGTGTGCTCTGTGTGCACGTTTTACTACTGTCCTTCAAGGTTGTGGCACTTGTGTTCAATTTCTAAGTGCACTCTGTACCTGTTTTTTAATACTTGTTCACAGAGCAAATAATAAATGCTAAGTGAAAAGTGATAGCAAAACCCCTTCAGTCTCCAGATGAATTGAGATTTCCTCAAGATTGAGGGAACAGTAGGAAAACTCTTCACATGTGAATTTTATTTCAAAAATAAAATAACTTATACCAATATGCAACACCATTTTCATGGAAGGAATGATTGTAGTGAGAAAAGGAAAAATAAACAGAATCTACATGTAGCAGGCATCAAACCAGCTACCTTCACAAATATTGGTTTATTGAAAGTTCACAATAACCCAGAACCAGTGCCATGTCCCCATTTTTTCACAGTTGAGGAAACTGAGAACCATGAAGATCAAGCTCACAGAGAGAAATAAAAAATGATAGAGCCAAGATTTAAACTCAGGTGCCCAGGACACCACACCTCATACTCTTTCATTATATACATCCCTTGAATATGAATTTGCCTCAATTCCCCCTCTAATAATGTCATATCGAATTGGTGTTATGGAAGAAAAGTGACATATATAAATTACCTGAATTTTAATTTGAATCTTTTCTGTAGCTGAGAAATTCCAGTCAATGTATAATATCTTCAGGAATCTCAATAGCAGTCATTCTTGTTTTCTATTGTTCAGTTACTTTAAATAATGTAAAAACTTTTAGAAATGTGCTTAAAAACCACAGATATTTGAATTCGCATTTGTTTTGGTATGTGGGTGACTAGAACTTGCTGTAGCATTAAAATTTGGTTTCTGACAGTGCCTTTTGTACTGCAATTGAAACATTTTTCTTTCCTTCAAGTTCCTTGCTTACCATTTTCCAGAAACCAAAATGAAATTTCACTAAACTCTTTTTATATTGTTACAGCTTGATAGCCTTTTAAAAGTTTCAACAATCTAGTGGCAATTCTTGCAAATGTGTCTCCCCAAGGGAGTCATTAGCTTCAACAGCGGTGTGCTTTCTGGGCAAGTGTGTGGCTTTGGCTTTCACTGTGTAGTTGTTTATTTTTAATTAAAGACTTTACCTTCAGGTCTTTTGGAAAATTTTTGTTGCTAACAATGGAATCTCTATGTGTGGAATGCTTTAAAAAATGATGTATATCAACTTGTTTTTCTTATATGTCAAGGTGGTGTTATTGGTACAAGCAGAGCCAACCTGCAAAGGAACGTGGTTCTCTTTGGTACGCCATACTTTCTTTCCCATGACATTCCAGCTGTGTGTACTACCCCAACTCTCCCTCAACCCAATAAATCTCATGTTTATTCTCTTTGTGTTCTGTTTTCCATTAAAAAAGATAGCTAATGAAATAATAAAATAATTGGAGAAAAGAGTCCCTATCCTAAGACTTTTTAATACAAGGACTTTTCAGGGGTGATCTCCTGAAACAGAGTCCAGTTTTCTACCCAAAAGAATAGAAGTAATATATAAATTTTAAACCAATTATAAAAGAAGATGGCAGCGTGGCACAGAATTCAGAGATAATTTTGAAGTGTTGGAGTCTTGAGCTGCCTCAAACATCACATCTCTAAGACAGTCACCTACATAAAATTTCCACATTCGGGAGACCGTAAAGCAGCTTTCTTCCACTGGAAGAGAAGATGTGTACCTCAGTAAAGGCCCAGCTTGTCGAAACAACCAAAAATCTCACTTTACACTTTTCTTGGAACTCTGATCCAAGAGTGAAAGGAGGGGTCATTGCCTCCACACCTTCACAATTCAACAGGAACAGATTTAATTTCAGGCCTTACAGTTTTGCCTCAGGCTTTTCTTTGCAACCACACCTATTTCACCTCAGCTCACTAGTTAGGTGGCCTTATTTTATGCCCCATCCACACCTGCGTCTCCATGGCACCAAAGAGAGCTTTAGCTAGGTGTCATGAATGTGACAAACCTGAACCAAGGCATTTGATCTTCAGCAAATGAACGTGTGCTTTTCTGTTGCCATTTACATCCTTGGCCCTACCGTTTCACCTCCAGTACAGACAGGTGCCTAAACAGGCTGAGCCAGGGAAGCAGTTTCTCTGGCTTTCTGTTGGTTTTTTAATTGTGTTCATCACCGACTAAGGTACTGTACTCTGCCACATCTTGTTTGCTGCTGTATCACAGGATTGGTACACTGCAGTGATGTGAGTCAGTGCATGGCATGGCCATTAGAAAATCACCTCTTCTCAGGAGTGCGCACAGCCTCTCAGTTGTGAGGAAAAGAGGATTGGATACTCACAGACATTGGATTTTCTTAGTGGAAGCTTGTGTTTTCACTGGTTACTGATGCACACACACCTCAGGACCAGAACTGTGGCAGATCTGGCTGCAAATATGCCATTTCAGTTCAAGTTGATAAGCTCAGAGGATTAATTGTGATGCATACTAAAGGAGAGTGGTGGGGAAGGTTTGAGTCATCCTCATCATTAATATAACTGAGTGATTATCGACCTTTCCCTGGAGAAAATCAGACAGTAACCGGCCATTGAAATATAAAATAGAATTCTGAAGAAGCCTGGCACAAGATTTGTGCTTTGTAGCTAAGAATAGCAAGGTTAATTACAGAAGGGAGTGACAGAAACAGGAAAGCAGCCATCGCACAAAGCAGAAGTTGCTGCAATGATAGTTCTAAAATAATTGGTAGCAGGAGCTGGTCTCAGAGTTGTCAAAACATTAACCCTTGAGGGATGGAGTTTGGAGAGGGGAGAGAGAGAGAGAGAAACATACAAACACAGGTCACTTGTGGTTTCAAATAAAGATAGCTGCTTACCAACCCAAATCAGAATCTAAGTCTTTAATTATATTTGTCAGTATATGACTAAGCCTCCTTAAATTCAGAATGTGTGATATTCAAACATACTCATCCAATTCTATCACATAGTTTTTCTCTGGCAAGCCCCAAACACAATAATAAAAGCAGAGTGTTTATGCCAAACAAAGAAGTAAAGAAATTTTACCCTAGCTAATTTTTCTAGCCATATGTCTATCATGTATAGCAGTATCACAGACAGAAAGAAACTACTTAAGAAAATAATACTTGTTTAAAGATATGTTAATGTTTCAGTTAACATGAAAATCTCTAAAAGAGGCTAACATTAATAAGGCTAACCTTTACTCAAAATAAGTTTTCTAGGCATTTAGTATTTTTTCCTTATAATTCTAGGCCAGCTTATTACCTTTATCAGAATCATAGCTGCTGTTCTATTTATATTCAGCTTTCGCTTTTAGTCATATCTGATTGTATAGACAGAAGATTTGGGCTAAACCATTAAGATCAGCAGTGAGGAATGAAACATTTAAAACTAGAAATGGGTTTCTAAAGGAAGCTTTGTCGTCCTCTTCTTAATGTTTCTTGGATTAATTTTTTTGAGATTTTTTTTTTTCATTTGCTTTGCTGAGAAATAGAAGTGAGGGATACTTTAGCCCTGTGGGTATGTGCCTGCCTTCATATAATTCTCAGAATTCCAATAATGCTCACTTTATTATTATTACTGTGATTATCATCATTATTGTTAAGCATTACTTGAGCATGTACTGTATGACAGCCATGTATTAGAGCACGTAAATGCATGAATTACAACTTGTAATAAGTATGTTGATACTATTATTTCTATTTCAAAGAGGAAAGCACTCAGGTGAAAGGAGGTTTAGTATTTCACTGAAAATGTATAACAACCATTAAGAAGCAGCAGAACTAGGATTCAAAGGTAGAATCTGTAGTTTTCCCAAAACACCTTGCGTTTATTTAAACTTTTCGTAATTATTATGAATTCTAACTTTCTTAATACCATTAGCACTAGGTAACTGCATTTATTTTTAATATTCAGAATTGGGTTACTCATAAAAATATTTCCATATTCCTTAACCTGATGCCCAGTTTAGAGAAGCTGCCCAATTTTGTATATATTGGGGTTTCTTCAGTAAGGAGAGCCTGTAGCAGACCCTAACCCTCATGGCAAACGAAGGGGTTCAGGATACACTACCCCCAAAATATGGTACTTGGCATATTAAGTATTTTATACTAAAGGAATTTGATGAAGATCACGTGCAGGAAGGACTCTCTAATCTTCTCCCCACTCTTCTTCCCTGAAGCAGGTCATAAAACCTAGGAAGGGTTTTCTGACCTTGCCCTGAAACAAATCATGAGAACCTCGTGTGAGAAATGCCCTCCCTATACCGAGAGGAAAGGAATATCCTTATTTCTGAAGATGAAGGGTCACAGATAAAAATCTAAAAAAAACAAGCCTTGCCAAATTTCCCCTAGTTTATTACCATTAGATTATACTCTTTTCTTCCCTATCAATTTCTTCCTGTCTACGCTTCATCAAACCTTGCATAAAAATCTATAGGTTTAACTATTTCTTTGCATCTTAATTTCCTTGTAAAGACTCCCATGACTTGTAACACTTATATTAAATAAATTTATATGCTTTCCTTTTTTTAAATTTTGTTTTAGATGCCTCAGCCATGAACTTCCCTAGGACAGATAGAGAGATATTTTGTCTTCTTCTACACAAACATTTCTTAGAGATAATGGGATAAATAATTACTATTAAGAAGTATAGTGAGGGGCTGCAAATTATCCCCCTGGTCATCCCAATTCTACTTCCCTTATTTGGAAAACAACTGATATATAAGACAAAGAAAAGCATAGTATATATTCTCCTTTCTTGGAGTTCCTGAACTAGATAAAGCAGCACTCAACAAAATGTGTTAGTCTGTATATGAATGCCTTTGTTGATACATTTGTTTTATATGGCATCCCTTGCCTGTCTATTCTTACATCCACTTCCCACCCCTTTCTCTGCTCTGCTCCAGGTCATAGAAAACTACATTTATCAAACTCTGCTGCCTTTTGGCTTCTGGGCAGGTTCCACCAATGAGATGCACTGTAGAGAGTAGGAGGGAAGAAGTGACGAGAAGTCAGAGTGTTTCTCTCAATCTCTTTTTAATGCTTAGAGCAGCTGCATATCCTCTGTGATTCTGGTTCCTGCTACACTGCCCCTCCCTCCACTGTCACATTTCCCTGGCAGCTCCCTGCCATGGGTCTATCTCCCACTGCATGGCTGCATCTGCTGGACTTCAGCCAACTTGTTCCAAAGTTTGTAAGTCCCAGGGGGAAAGGGGACCAACAAAAAAAAAATAAATAAAGCCCATACATCTATGCTCATGTTTAAAAGTTATAAATCAAATACAAATTGTTAAAGTATTTTTCTATGTTGACAAACATATCTTTATAATGACATTTAAAAAATATATATTGCTTGGGCATCCATGAGACAAACACTCACTTTCTCTTACTTATTAAGGAGTGGAGGGGACAGTAGAGGCTCTTATTTCCCATACCCACGGCTTGGCTACTCAGTTACCTTAGTCCTCTCTGAACACCACTGTCTGGGAACTGCAGGAATCTTCTGAATGGGGACACTCAAATGTTTCTTCTTATGCCAGCTAGTTCAAACCAAGAATTCCCTGTCCACAGTGCCTCCAGTTTCACAACGTGGTGGGTGTTGACCCTTTATGTTTCTCAAGGAAAGCTAAGGCTGGAAGTCCAGGTTCAAATTTAGAATTTTCAAACTCAGGCTTCAGGCTTGTGGCCCATACCTATTCACTTTCTCTTGGCTCCATTTCATGCTATAAAGATCTTGACTGCATTCACATGGACACTCCAGATCTTGCATCCAAGCCCTAGCGACTCCTTCCGCATTTGTAAATGGGTGCAGCCTCTTGGCTACCTTGTAGCTCTGGGGTTCTGTGCTGATCAAGGGAAGATAGACTCAGGGAAAGTGGATGAAGTCTGTCACCCACTTGGGTAGAAAAGGCCAGGGACCTACACGTCTGAAGCACAGTCTGGAAGCGGGTAAGGGGATGAGATCTGCGTGTTTATGTCTTCTTGACCCAGTAGTTTCTTCTGTAGGAAAGAACATGGCCAGGAAGGAACAGAGTAGGCTCTTTTAAAATGTGGATCCCAGATCAGGGTTGCCCCTTTTTCAGGGGGAGGGGTAGCACAAATTTTGAGGATCTGCCAAAAATGGTGGTGGTAGCATCTCCTCCTACTGCTAATCTCTTGGATATATCACTGTCCCCTCTTTGTCTCCTCAGCCTTCTCTTACTTCCTTAACAAATTCCTTGTAATAAAATTCCATGCCTCAAAACACCTGCAGAAGTTTCTGCTTTCTTGACTATATTCTGATTGATATAGCTTGGTTAATTTTTTTTTAAGTGTTAGAATGCAGTGATATTTTCTGTACATTGTATGTTGGATTTATCTGAACTAAAGAGAATAAGCTCTATTACAAAGATAGATTCAGAGGTATAAAATGTTTTCTGACAATCTAAATCTTTTCCGAACACATGCACATTTCATAAGTAATATTTCAAAAGCCATTATATATTTAACTGTACCTAAATTTGCATGTGGAGTTACAAGGTAAATAGGACAGATGGAGAAAAATAGAAGTGGAATATTTCAACCTGCCAAGCAGAGGGGCAGGAAAGTGAAAGTGATTCAACTAAATGCTGTCTCTTACCTAATATAGAGCCTTTGATGGCAAGCTGCAGCCTTTGGGTTCTCTACAATTCGCTCCGACACTTCCCACATCGAATCTTTTTCACGTGTCATTCTACTAGGACAGTGCACTGCTAGCTCTTAAAATAAGACTTACACATATGGTACTTATATAATGAAGATAAAACCCGTGCAGTGGGGCTGGCAATGTTCACATTTGGTTTCTTGATAATGCTGGAGGAGAGATATTGCCTGGGTTATATAACAGTTCAATTCCTAGGTTTTTTTTTTCTTGTTGTTGTTTTTGTTGTTGTTTTCCTGGAAGGCACAAGAGTTTGACACACATCTGAATCCCAATCTTTGTCCCTTTTTGCTAATAAATAAATTGTGTGTTTTAAAAATCCTGATTTCAGTGATAAAACTTATATTCCATACATCACCTTGTTCAATTCATCGTGGATAATATCATTACTGAGAAAAAATCAGGAATCCATTTGGTGATGTTCTGTCATTTCTGTTTCTGTGCCTTTGCTTATAACTCTCCCACTGCAGCAGCCCTGCTATGACTGACCTGGTAGACATTGCCAACATTTGGCAACAGAGGGAAAGGGAAGGTAATCAACTTTACTGCCTGATGTTGCTAAAAACCGCAGCCAATTTTCAATTATCCATGTCAGTAGATGCAGGGATCTTTGAAATCCAGATCTAATCTATAAATAACAAGGTAACAGAGAAACAAAACAATAGAGCTTCATTTGATCAAGAGTTGCTGTATTTTTTAGTCATGATTTCCAAAGTCATAATCATACTGCCTTCCAGTTGAAAAACTAATCAGGCCTTAGGCAGGACTGTGTCTGGTGGAGCTGAATCAAGGAACTTGGCCTTCATTTTTAGGTAAATGGGCATTCTCCTTCCCCTACCTTTTCCATTAAATTTCCTAGCTGCCCCCACCCTACAACGCAAGAAGAGCAGCTAAAGGACCTGAGGCTTCACACCGTGAGGCCAGGCTGCCTAGGGTATTGATGGGAAGCACAGACAGCCTCCTCCAAAGGCTGAGAAAAAGATCATACTATATGGGAACAATAACACTTAACACCATAAACCTACGCAACAGGGGAAGGGGAGAGTGAGAGGTAACTGCACGTCACTACCACCTCTACCTTGCAAACACCAGGGAAAGAGATGCAGTTCCCACCACACTTGCACCTGCGCTATTAAAGATTGGTGACAGTCTACCTTTACTTTTGACAGTCACTGAACCATTCTTAATGGAGTCAGAGAAGGAAAGTCAATAAACTGCAAACCGTACAATCAACCTCACTGCCATGATTTGAAGAGGTGCTGGTTCACATTTGTCTCTAATTGTTTGTTCTCTTCCAAATGTTGACATTGCCTCCTTATTCACATAGAGGAACCAGACTGGAATATGTCTACGAATCAGGAAATCTTGTTGACTTGGGGGAGAATCTGAGAATATATATATTCTACTTGGTGGACTAGTAACACTATATTTGCATATGAAGAATGGTTTATAATGACCTATAGCTGGCCTGTGGAGTTATGTTATCCTTATTGCTTCTGTTGGCATTAAGCTAAACAATAAATTGTGCCTTACCAGTAACTCATCAAACATGGAACTTTTTGTCATAATATCCATATTAACTAAGTTGATGAATATCCAACATGAGATAGGGTTATTATTGTTAATAACTATAATAAGTACAGTTGACAGAATTGCACTATAAATCTCAAGGAGTTAAATACACCCATGAAGGTTATTCATGGTGAATAACTAGCATGCATGTTGATTTCCTAGCCATGTTGCATTACAATCAAGAGGCTCAGCAGTGTTTTCATCTCATCATTTTTACTCCCTTATTTTATCTTTGCTTTCTTATCCCACTTCTCCCTATCTCCCAAATGCATATTTTGGGACATGGCAACAGTTTTCTAGTGTTAATATGAATTGATGTCTTCCTTAGAAACAATTACAGCCCCACACATGTCAGAAAATTATGAGACAGAGTGTCTTTCAGCTCAAGCAATGTTCTAGCACAGGAGGCGATGAAAACGCATTATCTGAAAATTACTCCATATAAAGTGAATAGTCGTGTTCTCACTTGAGTTCTTTGGAAACAGATGGCCACTCTCTTAGTAATAAAAATAATTCTCCTTACTTACAAAGCTTTTATTTCAAAATATATTCATTTGAATTATGTCATATTATCCTCATACCATTTCTATGAGGGAGGTAGAGACCAAGACATGATACTTCATAGAGCTCTCAGCAGAAAAGTACAAACTCAACCTCCAAACTTGTCTTCACCTTCCATGTATCTCATGACATATCTCATTCCACACAACGATTGAGACTGATCCATTTATATATATATATTGCTTTTCTAGGAGGAAATTTGCTGCTGCCTTTAAAACGAATGTTAAAGTGTTTGTCAACAGAGTAAAAGCAGAGTTTGGTTATGTTATAGGCTTATATTACAGTTTTGCCACTTTGAAGCATTAGATGGCCAATTTCTCATCTTTCACAGACTTTTACTCAGGGATAAATGCAGCCTAATTGGTGCACAACTGCATCAACAATGGAAACTGCAGAGTTTGGTCAGCAACCTTTGGTGCTTTGAGTTTCATCATTGCAGTGGTAATAGAGGTCATGGTTTTTTCCAATAAAGGCTGTTTGCTAACGTGTGACATCGATAGAGCCAATATATATCAGCCCAATAAAAGCTAAGGAGATTCCACTATGTAAATGACTTTCTACTTTCTGTTAATTCCATACCACAGACCACTTATAAAAGCTTAAGGAAACTTCTACTGCTCTCTCTTACATTCTCTCTCTCTCTCTCTCTCTCCATATATATATATATATCTTTGAGGAGGCATTTTGGTGTTAAACTACTAAAAGTATCACATTTCTATCATTGAGATATGAGGGAAGCAAAAGTGATAGCTCCAAGCTTTTTTTCCTCAGCAATAAGGTTGCCACAGCTGGGGACTTAGCTGGGGGTGGAGGAATGTTGGTTGTCAAAGGCCTTAAATGAGAGGAGAACAAAAGATTTGCAAAAGATGGTTCACAAATCATACAATGTGAAATGAACTCAGAAAGAAGGGTGATTAGGTTGGTAATTTAGCAGGGATTGTTTAAATGGAGACGTAGCCAAGCAAATAAATACTAAAAAAAAAAACCACCTACAGTTGCACTCAAAATTGAAAATCCAGTTTTGATTATGATGTATATTTTATATAAGAAAAATACATTTAAAATTGATCTCACTCCAATTACATTTATATATATATCATTTCTGCCATTAATATTTTTCCCTTACATAGAAAGAGTAGAAGAAACTTAACGTTACGAAGAGAGAGTGGATGGTTTGAAATCTTACTTTACTCTTTCCTAAGTTTGTTTATTTTTGTTACTTGGCCTCTTGGAGTTTTCATTCTCACATTATTCTGAGGTTATCATTAGAGTAACATGAGAACACACATGCAGGTGCTTGGTGGTATTGAATTACTTTTCCTTATAAAAGAAAAATTGCATGGGACACTTGTTGAAAATGGCAAGGAAGACTCTTCATCTAAATAGGGGAGAGGGACTATTGCAACAGGAGAGAGAGGTTGAACCCAACTCTGCAGAAACAAAAAGTGAATGCTGGGGTGAGCCAATGGAACATTGTTGGTCTGAGAGGGAGGTTGGTCAATGTGATAGGCCATCTGTGTCTTGCTAATTGATAGACTCTGGCCCCCCACAGAGACTAGAAATAGGGACACTATCTTCTTTATTCAATTTTTAAAGTTTTTAATTTTTATGGATATATAATTGTATATATTTCTGGGGTACAAGTGGAATTTTGATATAGGCATATAATGTGTAATGATTAAATCATGGTAATTGGGATATCCATCAGCTCAAGCATTTATCATTTCCTTGTGTTAGGAACACTCCAATTCTGCTCTTCTAGTTTTTGAAATATACAATAACAATAATTATTGCTAACTACAATCACACTATTGTACCACTGAACACTAAATCTTATTCCTCCTAACTGTATTTTTGGGCCATTAACCATCCCCTCTTTGTTACCCTCTCCCTATTAGCCTGCCCAGCATCTGGTAACCATCACTGTAATGTCTGTCTTCATGAGATCAATATTTTTAGTTCTCACATTTGAGTGAGAATATGTGATATTTGTCTTTTTGTGTCTGGCTTATTTCACTTACCATAATGTACTCTAGTTCCATCTATGTTGTTGGAAATGATAGGGCTTCATTCTTTTTTATGGCCGGGTAATATTCCATTTTGTATTAATATGACTTTTTAAACTATTCATCCATTGATGGATACTTAGGTTGATTCAATAGTTTGGCTATAGTGAATAGCGCTGCAATGAAAGTAAGAGTCCAGATATCTCTTCCATATACTGTTTTCCTTTCTTTTGAATATATACCTCAGAGTTGGATTGCTAGATCATATGGTAGTTCTATTTCTAGTTTTTTGAGGAGCCCCCATACTGTTCTCCATAGTGGCTGCACAAATTTACATCCCTCAATAACAGTTTAAGAAGATTCCCTTTCTCCATATCCTCATCAGCATTCATTATTACCTGTCTTTTGGATAAAAGACATTTTAACTAGGGTGAGATGGTATCTTATTATTGTAGTTTTGGTATGTGTTTCTCTGATAATTAGTAATGTTGAGCATATTTTCATATGCCTGTTGGCAGTTTTTATGAATTCTTTTGAGAAATGCCTATTCACATCTTTTTTTCATTGTAATTGCATTATTTGGGTTTTTTTTTTTTTTTCTGTTGAGTTGTTTGAGTTCCTTATGCATTCTAGTATGGATAGTTTGCAAATATTTCCTCACATTGTTTTGGGAGTTGTCTCTTCTCTTTGTTAATTGTTTCCTTTACTTTGCAGAAGCTTTTTAGCTTGATGTTATCCCATTTGTCTATTTGCCCTTGCTTATAGAGTGTTACTCAAGAAATCTTTACCTGGACCAATGTCTAGTAGTTTTATAGTTTCCGTTATTATATTTAAGTATTTGATCCATTTTAATTTGATTTTGTGTATGGCAAGAGACAGGGGTCTAGTTTCATTCTTCTGCATACCGATTTCCATTTCTCCCAGCATCATTAATTGAAGAGACTGTCCTTTCCCTATTGTATGTTCTTGGCAACTCCATGATAAATGAGTCTACTCTAAATACATGGATTTATATCTAGGTTTTCTATTCTGTTTTGTTAGTCTCTGTATCTGTATTTCTATCAGTACTACGATGTGTTGGTTACTATAGCTTTGTAATGTCACTTGAACTCAGGTAGCATGATACCTCAAGCTTTCTTCTTTTTGTTCAGATTTTCTTTGACTATTCTGAGTCTTTTGTGGTTCCATATAAATGTAAGGGTTTTTCCTAATTATGTGAAGACTATCATTGGTATTTTAATAGGGACTGCATTGAATCTATAGATTTCTTTGAGTTGTGTGGACATATTAACAATATACCAAAATCAGACAAAGACTACAAAAAGAGGAAACTACAGTCCAACATCTCTGATGACTATAGAAGCAAAAATTGTCAAAAAAATACTATCAAACTGAATTCAACAACACATTAAAAAATGATTCATCATGTTCAAGTGAGATTCATCCCAGGGATGCAAAGATTGTTTAACACATACAAATCAATAAATGTCATATATCACACAAACAGCATGGAGGACAAAAACTATATGATCATCTCAATAGGTACAGAGAAAACATTTAATAAAATTAAATATTCCTTAATGATAAAACTCTCAACAAGCTGGATATAAAAGGAACATAGTACAACACAACAAATGCCATATATGAAAAATCCACAGCTAGTATCCTACTAAACGGAAGAAAACTAGAAGCATGTCCTATAAGATCATGAAACAAACAAGCATGCCCACTTTTATCACTTTTATTCAAGATAGAACTGGAGGTCCTAGCAAGAGCAATCAAAAAAGGGAAAGAAATAAAGGACTTCCAAATTGGAAATGAAGAAGTCAAATTATCCTTATTTGCAACAGATTCTACGATCTTATATTTGCAAAAATCTAAAGACTCCAAAAACTATTAGAACTGATAAACAAATTTAGTACAGTTGCAGGATATAAAAGCAACATTAAAAACCAGCAGCATTTACATATACCATTTGCAAACAATCTGAAAAAGAAGCCAAGAAAGTAGTTCAGTTTACAATAGCTACAAATATTAACAAAATATCTAGGAATACACTTAAGGAAGTAAAACGTCTCTACAATGAAAACTATAAAACATTGATGAAAGATATTGAAAAGGACACAAACATTGGGGAGATATTCTCTGTTCATGTATTATCACTATCATGATGATTAAATTTCAAGTGATAGCTTCCAGATCCTTGAGAAGGACATTCTTGGTTGATAGAAGATTTACATTTCAATGGTGCAGAGATGCAGGAAGGCTTTATTTATAGTTGTAAGTTTTCTAAAGTACAATTGATTCTTGAACAACATGAGTTTGAACTGCACAAGTCCACTTATAAGCAAATTGTTTTCAATAAATATGTTGGAAAAAATGATTAGAGAGTTGCAACAATTTGAGAAAACTTGCACATGAGCCACATAACCTACTATTGCAAGAATTAAGAGAAAGTTCTATCATGAATGCACAAAATATATGTAGATATCACCTGCTGCCATAAAATATACACAAATCTATTACAAAAATTTTAAATTTATCAAAACTTATGCATACAGAGATTACATTCACTGCCAAAGGAAATGTAAATATGCAGTATTAAATTATAACTGCAAAAAATATTATGTACTGTACTACTGTAATAATAGTATAGCCACCTTCTGTTGCTATTGCAGTATGCTCAAGTGTTACTAGTATCTACTGAAAACAGCAACTCTAATCATATCAGAAAACTAGTCTTGTCTCTCAAGTAAATTGCATATTACATAAAAAGTGATTTCTTGTGGTTCTTGCATATTTTTCATCATGTTTAATGCAATATTGTAAATCTTGAATAACACCATGGGACACATACAAAGCACCACTAGTGATGCTGGGAGAATAAGAGAAAAGTTATGACATTACAAGAAAACTTGAATTTCTTGACATGTACCATAGATTGAGGTCTGCAGCTGTGGTTGCCCACTATTTTAAGATAAATATATCAGCAATGACAACTGTAGAAAAAGAAAAGAACTCATGAAACTATTGCTGTGCCAATAGGCACCAAAAAATCAGTTTTTTGCAAAATACTTTTGAAACTCATGGTGAAAATGCAGCTTTTATGTGGATGCAGGATTGCTGTAAGGATAGGGTATCTATGAACTCTAATATAATTCAAGAAAATGCAAAGTCATTGTATGACAACTAAAAGCAAAAAGAAGGTGAAGGATCTGAAGTTGAATAATTTAATGTCAGCAAAGAAAGATTTGATACTTTTAGAAAGAGATTTGGCTTTAAAAGTGTTCAGGTAATAGCAGAAGCAGCTTCTGCTGACCAAGAGGCAGCAGGCAAGTTTTCAGAGACCATGAAGAAATTCCTTGAAGAGAAAGAATGTCTGCCTGAACAGGTTTTTAACGCAGATGAAAGTGTCCTCTCCGGAAAAAAAAAAAAAAAAAAAAAAAAAAAAAAGCCATGAAGTATATTTATTAGTAAGGAAAGGAAGCAAGCACCAGGATTTAAGGCTGTAAGTGACAGGCTAACTCACCAGTTTTGCAAATGCAGTTGGGTTTATGATCAGGACTGCCCTTATCTATAAAGCTGCTAACCTCCTAGCTTTGAAGGAAAATTATAAACACCAGCTGCCAGTCTTTTGGTCCTGCAAGAAAAAGGCCTAGAGAATGAGAACATTTTTTTCTGAATTGGTTCCACTGGTGTTTTGTCCCCAAAGTCAGAAAGTACCTTGCCAGTAAGGGACTACCTTTTAAAATTCTTTTGATATTGAACAATGAACAATGCCTCTGGCCATCCACAACCTCATGAATTTAACACTGAAGGCATCAAAGTGGTCTATTTATCCTCAAACACAGCATCTGTAATACAGCCTATGGATGCAGGAGTTACAAGAATCTTTAAAGCTGTTACACACAGTACTCTATGGAAAGGATTGCCAACATTATGGAAGAGAACCCTGTAGGAAAGGATTGCCAACATTATGAAAGAGAACTCTGTAGAAAGAACATTGTGAAAGTGTGGAAGGATTACACCATTGAAGATGCCATCGTTGTTATAGAAAAATCTTTGAAAACCGTCAAGCTCTAAACAGTAAATTCCTGCTGGAGAAAACTGTGTCCATATATTGCACATGTCTTCACAGGATTTATGACAGAACAAATCAAGGAAATCATGAAAGAGACTGGATGTGGCAAAACAGGTAGAGAGTAAAGACTTTTAAGATATGGATCTTGGAGAAATTTCAGAGCTGATAGACACCACTCCAGAGGAATTACATAAGACAACTTGATGGAGATGAGTGCTTCCAAACCAGTGCCAGGCAATGAGGAAGAGGATGTAGAAGCAGTGCCAGAAAACAAATTGACATTAGACAATAATTGATATTATTTTCACAATTTTGCCAGATTGAAGGTAGCAGTTAATAGTACAGAACTTGGCAGAAAGGTTCGATTATTTCACACTGCTTTCAGCTTCTTTTACAACATGGATCCTTATATGACATGAACATTGAAACCAGAGCAAATGGTGGAAGAAAAACTGGTACAGTATAGGCACATTTTTAGAGGAATAAAAAAACAAAAAGATCAGACAGAAATTAGGATTTATGTCCCTCAAGTCACACGGAGCGTGCCCGCCTCCCCTTCCACCTCCTCTGCCTCTCCATCTCTGCCGCCCCTGACACAGCAAGACTAACCTTTCTTCTTTCTCCTCCTCCTCAATCTACTCAACAGGAAGACAACAAAGATGAAGACCTTTATGATGATCCACTTCCACTTCAAATTTTGTTAGGCTGAAGGGAAAAGTAAAGCCATCCTGGTCACCCTTCCTTTTGCTGGCTATGTCCTGCATTCCTGCATATTCAGCATTTCTTTCCTCGCAGTTTTGGCATCTATTAAGTTCTTTGCACATCTTCCAGTCCCTTTACGGTCCATCTAATCTCAAAGTTTAAAAAAACATTTTTTTCACATTTTTACTCTATGTCTTCTCTCCCACACAATCATAGACATTATTTTAAAATGGCACATAAAACTGACCTATCTCTGAAGAATTCTGTGTTTTCAATGGACTATCTGGGGAAAGTGGCTTTTATTTTTTAAGAGTTAGGGATATGGATTAAATAGAATTTCATGTGTAGCTTAATAGTAATCACTTTCTGTGAAGTGTGATTCTTCTCTGAAAGATATTTTCTTTGACCACAGAGCGCTTTCTAGAACTCGAAGCCTCTTTATTCAGTAATTGCTCTTGAGGCTCCAAGTCTATTGTAAGACCACCTTACACTTTTAATTGCTTTCAAATTTAGTTTCTCCTTTTCTTATTCCAATAATCTTATTCTAAGAAAAAATTTCAACCAAAATAAAAGTTGGTTTTTTTTTTCAGGTATGTCTTTGTAGTGTGAAAACAGGACAAGTTTTTTTTTTTTTTTAAGATTATATAATTATCTTCTAATTTCCAAGTTGAACCAATTTTTATCACTCTTAGTTTATAACTGAATAGTAAAGCAACTCAGACTTTTAAAATCCCTAGGTTGCTGACATTGCAGATTTTTTCCTAAAAATTATATTGAGTGAATGATTAAATAATCATGGAAAACTCCATTTATTCTCTATAGCCTTAGAATTAACACAAAAATATAATATCCACATGATCTGAATATATTCAATAAGTTCGAGTCCCTGATTCTAGGACTTTAAACATACATTTAAAAGCTATCTTCTTTCCTGTATGTTTCTCAAAGTCTGTCTACTAGTAGTAAGAATATAATAAAATTAGAATCCTAATTAAAATGTAACTACATAGCTTAGATGCTGCAATTTTCAGTCTTCTTTAAGTTTTAATTATAGTTAGCTACATTAAGCATAAGTAAGTCATCCTTTTGCTTCTTTCATAGTCATATTTTGTTAGACTCTGTATGTCAAAGCTGTATATCCAATTGTTTCTTCCACTGCTCTGTTTTTGCCATAATGTATACAATAGTTAACAGTATAGAACTTGGTGATAGATTATATTCTTGACTCCTGCTCTGACTTGTGTCTTCAGAAACATAACTTTTGTTTTCTCATTTTATCTGTGTCTAGAATAAGGGTAGTTATTTCTATCGGCATTCTTTCTGTTCAAGGGAGGTTCTAGTGTTTCTATTTTCTAAATGGTTTGCAAGCAAAGGGTTATGGCTCATAGCATTTTCTGGTCTCCAAATCTGTGGTGGACCATTCATGAATCTTTAATTTTCAAACTTTTAAGATGAAGTCGAGAGTCATTTAAGAATATGGACTAAGGAGTTCAATGTGTCTGAGTATGAATCTCAGCATGGCTCATTACAGTTTATGGGACCATGAATATATTACTCTATTTGAGCCTCATTTTCTTCCCCTACATATAGTAATAATAACACATGGTAGTTCTTCCTAGAAGGACTATTGTAAAGGTTAGAAGAATACAGGTAACACTTTTAGCACAGTGCCTGGCACATAGCACTCCCTTAAAACACATAGGAATACTTTACTAAAAACTAAATTTCAATTATCGTTGAAAATGTAATTTTCCAGGATTACACTAATCCTAAATATACTTAAGCAAATGTACTTAAGACAAAAATTTTTTTTAATTCTTCTGATTTTGTTAATTGTATGCTATTCAAATTGTTACACTGCCACAAAGCTGTTATTACAGTGATTATTATTATGTTACAAAATTTACTCTTTTGGCTAATACAGATTGTTGATTTATACAGTGTGAGTTATTCTTTGTTGGAATCATGAGATGATTTTTCATTATATTAAGTTGCCACCCATCTGGTATGAAGGAGATGCTCCTGATTTAGTTGAAATATATTTTTCTAGAATTAAGATTAGATTTATACCTTTCTTTGTGCAAGTCCCTTAACACTTATTCTGGGGTCAATTAAGGTTAGTATGTCAGACTTCATGGTGAGGAGTGGGGGAGAAAAAAACACAGTGAAAACAAAGAGTCAACATAGAGACCAGACCTATAGCCATGGTCATGTTTGTGGAGCACTAGCTAAATAGGCTACCTGGACTCAGGCTTATGGAAATAATCCACATTTGGGCTCTTACTGTTTAAGCCCATGAATATTCTATTATCATTAATCCTAAATGCAATCAGTTTTCCATATACATATGTTATACATTCATGGATTCAACAAACTGAAGATTAAAAATACCCCTGGGAAAAATACTCTGCAATGTTCCAAAAAGCAAAACTTGAATTTACCGTGCACAAAATACTAGGTTGAATCCATGTGAATTAAGTGATGTATAGGCATTATATTATATATTGCAAGTAATCTAAAGATGATTTAAAGTACATGGAAGGATTGCATAGTTTATATGCAAATACTGTGCCATTTTATACAAGGGAGTTGAGCATCCATGCATTTGGGTACCTATGAGGGTTCTGTAACCAATCCCCCATGGGTATGGAGAAACAACTGTATATGTGGTGTTAGGGTGAGGTGGGAGTTAATAAGTTACTATGAATTTTCTTTTATCCTGTTGAAATTTAGAGTATGCCAACAAATAGCACATCACCATCGTGAAATTATCTACATAAGCCCAATGATGTGATGATGTATTGCCATACAACACATAACTTCTTTTTAAAAATCAAGACCACTAACATTTTTCTTCTGTTTTGCCTTTAATTCAGTCTTCGGTCTCTATCATATATAGCATAATGTGTTGCCTTTCCTCATTCATGTAAAAAATAAGAAAACATCCTAACTCATGGATTCATTAAGTTGATAACATATGTGTTAGACACAATAAAATACAGAGAAATAAACTGGAAATAGATCTTTCTCAGAAAGCTTACATTAAGGGAGATAAGCCAGGTACATCACTAACGATAAATACTGCAATACAAAGATAGGAAGTGCTCATTCAGCCAGTAGTTTACTCATTCACTCAGAAACTAAGTGTTTTTATTTCTGAATACAGGTCAGACTCACTACTTAATTCTGAGATTGCAATGAACAACGACAACAGTAATAGCAAATGGAAAGTCTGCCTTTAGTATTTAATACCTAATTTGTATGTGGTGGGGAGTGAGGAGTGTGGACAGACAATTTAAAAAGCTGTGATAATACAGTGTGAAATGCTGCTTATGGGAGAGGACAGGGCCCAGTGGAACATAAAAAGGTGTATTACAGATTTAAGAGAGCAAACAAGGTTTATCAGTGTGTTCCATCATATTTGTTCCTACTTACCGAAATTGTAGCCTCTTATTACAGCCCTTAACACATTGCCTTGCAATTCCTGCAATGCCTGGTTTACATGCCTGCTACCCCCTTACTGTCCCCTCTCTGTGTTTTGTGCCCAAGACATTATAGTAGCTTCATTTATAGAAGTAACTCTTTTTATTTTTTGCTTCCAACCACTTTCTTGCTTTCTCAATTATGCACATATTCTAGTTTCAAACTAGAGTATGAAATACAGTTGCATTGCATTCTTAGTTACTGCTCCTTTCATTGACTGTTTTATTTGACTCTAAAATCTATCCTGATGTCATTGTCTTCCATAAAGTTAAATATAAATCAGGTTAAAATGTGAAATTTCACAATCTCTGGCTTTTGAGTAATTTGAATATTGGTACATTTTGAGTCCTTGCAATATCCTATTTTGAAATAACAGTCAAGGAGAGGTTACATTATAAGCATAGCTGCTACATTTCTTTTCTTCACCTTTCTGTGACACTTTTGTAAGCTCTGGGCTTGACCAGGTCTTGTCTTAATTTACCTGTTTCTCTGTATTCTTTTCAAATATGTCTTCTTCTTTTTACTTTTTCGGTTTTAAAAATTTGTACAAATAGTAGGATTTTTTTTTTCATGAGCCCTCCCAAGTCCTGGGTTCAAGATCTTTAGTGAAGATACCAGAAGTATCACATGTCTAGTTGTTTAGTTTATTGCAGTAGCCCAGGCTGACTGGGCAGCTCTGTGGAAGAATTAGGCTGGTGACTGGTGTAAATGTTACTCCGTCTTTTCCACAGAGTCCCCATTCTCATATAAGTGGATGAGGTGGTTCAATTCAAGTTATTTATTACATGAAAACTCAAGAGTAAATTCTGGTGGCAATATTATACCTAGACAACATGAAGCCTAATAATTTTGACATGAATATGCTAGAAACGCAGCAAAGAAAAACGTGAGATTTTTGTTTAGCAAGAAGTTTTAGATGTCTAAGATCTGCTCCAGTCTAAGAATTTGGGATGATATAGACATTTTTCAATTTAAGCAGATTCACTAAGACCATTTGGCACAAAAAGGAAATGAGACCTGGAATAAATCAAAATGTGTGAGTTTGAGTCCTGGCTCTGCCTCTACAGTGTTACTTTGGGAAAGTTACCTAATCTCACTGGACATGTTTTGGTCATAATGAAATCAAAATAATAGTAATTATATTTATCTTTTCTGTTTAGCACAAGAATCAAATGAGGTAGTGGGTATTAAATACTACGTAAAATCCACCACAGCTTACAAATATCATTTATTATAAAGTTAAGGGAGATATGGAGAAATTGAGGAAGATGTGCTTCAGAATTCATTTCAGAGCAGGAAAATGAATATAATTTATTCCAGTTGGTTCATGGATTATAGTTCCTCAGCAAAGCATATAATAGTTTATCAATTAAAAGCATACTAATATGTGTCTGTCTTCTATGTATTGATAACAAAGGTAACATTTAGGT
The DNA here is from genome assembly GCA_963573385.1 of Cacajao melanocephalus. Classification (NCBI taxonomy): domain Eukaryota; kingdom Metazoa; phylum Chordata; class Mammalia; order Primates; family Pitheciidae; genus Cacajao; species Cacajao melanocephalus. The sequence continues at coordinate 13,768 of CAUYLG010062612.1, read as the reverse complement.
TTAACTCTGACTCTTAGTTATAGAAAAACCCAAAAGAAGAATGACATAGAAAAGATAAAGGTTTATTTCATTCTCACATAAATGTAGGTAGCTCCTGATCATTAGGAACTAATTTCCTTTTAATTGATTTTTTTCTGCCATACTAAATTTGCAATGTCCACTTCAAGATTCAGGATGGCTGCTCCTGCTCCAGCCATCATGTAAGCATTGAAGCTGATAACAAGAAAGAAAATAGAAAAAGTATATTCTCCAAAGTTTTGCACATTATTATTGCTTACCTTTGATTGGCAGGAATGTAATCATATGACCTTAGCTAAAACAAACGTTGGGAAATTCGTTCTTTATTCTGGGGCTCCATGTGCCAACATCATATTTGTTACAGTTCTGTTATGAGGACAAGGAAAGAACAAATACTGGAGGACGCTAGGCATTTCTACAACAACAGTGATTGGTGAACTACCCTCACTTAATTACCAGTAAGCAATAGCATGCATATTGAAACAAAATTGTCATTGATATTATTTATAACAAAGTTATTTTCTTTTCACATAACAAATATTTACTGGATAAAACCTACATGGAAGATATTCCACTGGACCTAAAAGAAGGAAATACATTTCTTCTTAGAAGCTATATTCTGTGAAATAAGAATTAAAAATGGGAATTTTCAACAGATAATGTGACGATACAAGAGAAAATGATTTTGAATTCATGGGAGAAAAAAGTTAAGTGTTGTATTATTCTGAGATGCAATCATTATTTGCTGTAGTCATGCATTAAATTGCATCCTAGAAACCTGGAAGAATGTGTCTTTCTCTCAAAGTGCTTCATTTATTACAAGGGAATATTTCATGCATTCAGAGACTGTCATTGAAAACTGAATGTGAATCATAATCAGATTTCTCTTTGAAATATACACAGTATATTCAAGTTAAATTGAGTAAGATAGATAAGTACGGTTTAGACAAAAACAGATATAATATTAGCTTGATTTAAAAATATTCAGTTATTTATATGGTATTTGGTTCATTTGAATTAAGTAGATTATGTATCAAGGTTCTCTTTCTTGTGGAATTCTGGCATTAATATATGTGGTCATAGTAGGAGGACAAGTTGCTAGATGTAATTGGATTCTCTTTCTTCTCTCTTTCCTGCTCCAATACTAACTCTGACTACTGCCACGCCTCTCCTCTGAAGGCAAAAATGTGTGGAAAAGAATAGAAAGAGGCAAGGCTGGAGGTGGGGTGAGAGAAACAATTTTCATCCACTTAAAATGAAGGGAATAAAATTATAGCTCTCCAGAGAAGACCCAGGAACACATTTCCTCTCCTTCTCCACCCCTCTCCACCCTCTCTCCCTCTCCACCCCTCTCCAACCTCTCTCCCTCAACCTTGGCCCAGATCTCTCCTTCTCCCTCTACACAACTTTTATGCTTGTGGGTAAAAATGGAGGGAGTTTCTCAGCTCATCCACATTACTTTAAACTGTGTAATTTAAACTCATGACATAAGAATAAAACACTACACTTAAAATATTTGGTAAGACCTATTTTTAACTTAATAGTCTTTTAGATTTTACTTCTCTTTTCTTGTTGGCACTTTTTTCCTCTTCTAGTTTCAAATAAAAATTTAAATATGATAAGAGGAAATGGTATAATGCATGACATTTCATACTGAAGCCAAAGAGGCTTAATAATAAATCCTTGGCTCAACCCAGAAACATGTCACCACTTCTAAACAAAGTTAGAGGTTATTATGTAATATACTGTTAATTTTCCATGCTGTGAAAATAAAATAAAATGGTGTTTGACTTTCTTCCTGTTTCCAATCAACTTTTTGGTAGTCCCTTTTAGGCTCCAGATTTAGAAGTGAAATATAGTAATAAAATTTAGCTAGAGTCTGGGCTGACAAAAGAAATTGATAATTTTAGGATATTTTAAACACATAAAACATAACAACAATGTAAATTCAAAATAGGAAGTGTTCTTATTATCTTCTGTATCTTACTTATTCCAGTAATCCATTCTAAAAACATGTGTATGCCATAATTGCTGGTAGATGTTTTTATACTTACATAACTTTAAAAATGTTCTTGTGAAATGTTTATAACTTGCCTGATATAGGATTTTCTTACATTGGCTACTCAATAAATATTTTGACCTTGAATTTCTCAATGACAAAAACTGTAGAGAAATCATGGTAAAGGAGAAGACCTCCTAGAGTTTTTCTGGACCAAGCTATTTTTTTCCAGTAAATGAATAGCTTCCAAAAATGTATTTATACTGATTACCTATAGAAGTAATGGTACTAGAAATGGTTTGTTTTGCCATCTGTAATTTTGGTCCAAAATAGACTACAGTACCCTGACCATAGTTATTTTTCCCACATGCTGAGAATCTGAGAAACTAACCTGGTAGGGTTCCCAACTTTCAAAAGTAATTGTTTATTAAAAAGATAACAGGTAGCTTGAGACATATCTCCAATCTTGCTTCAGAATAAGGGATTTGCTACAATGTCATTTCAGCATTTCTTAACCAGTGGTCTGAAATTTTCATTGGCTTCTGGCAATAGCAAGAATTGCTTCCATAGAGCTAGTTTGTCACTTCTTATGTTAAAAGGAGTGTGTCACAAGAAGTCAAAGAGGGAAGGAGATGAAACCATGCAATGGGATGGTGCATTCAAAGAAGAACCGACACAAAACCCCAAACAGTAAAACAGCAAAACCAGTATTTCTCTATCGTTGCAGAGGACTGGAATGTGTGGTTTCAGAGTTGGAAGGGAGTCTAGGTCATTTGTTTTTCCAGTGGTAGTGAGCTGATAAATATGTATGGTCACTTAGCTAACAGAGGCTTCAGTGCTTCTTAGCAGTTCCACATTATCTAGCTCTTTAATTCTTGGCAAAGATAATTTCCAATCTGCTCACATGTACTCAAACCTCTGATCTCCCGCCTACATCTTTAACTTTTGCATCTGACCCAACTCATACTCCAGAAAGAATTTGGTAGCCATAACAGACTGAGATTAGCTCACCTTCCTACCATAAAATAAGCTAATTTATCTATATCAACACCCAGTTTTTCTTCCTTTCTACCTATTTCAAATCAAGAGGGGACCCTTATTTTTATTAAATCTCAGTCCTTCTCATGTGCTTTAGATTTCATTTCCATAAGACCTCTCCAAAACTTGATGTAATCAATTCTCTCTCACTCCTGATTCACTACTTTCTCTATGTGATTCTTCTTTTAATATTTAAACATTTTCTAATATTTCCCATTTTAAAAAAAAAAAAAAAAAAAAAACAAACCTCATACCCACATTCTCTTTTGCAGTTTTAAGATACTGATAACTTCTGCTCATAATTATTGAGAACTTAGTATATGCCAGACAAATTCTATGACCTTTCTTTTATCAACTTGTTTAGAGAAAGAAGTGAGAGGAGCATGCCTACCTGTGGAGCTTCCATTTCACTTCTGCCGATGGAAGTGGAGCCAGCAGAGGGCTGAACTCCCCACGGGAATCTCACTCTTTCACTGATAATCCATGAAAGGGTGAGCGATGGTACCAACTAGGATCATGAAAATGCAGAGATGAGTGGAATGTATATATCATTATTAGATGCAATCAAATAGGAATTGGTGGTTAACTGGATGTGAGGGAAATACAAGGATGACATCAAAGTTCCTTATGGGAATGATAGTGTTCTTTCACTGAGAGCAAACCTGGAAGGAAAAACGCTCTTAAGGAGAAAGGCAGAGTTCGTTTTTGAACATAGTAGGCTTGAAATATCTGAGGTTGGATAGCTCAGAGATAGGCAAATAGAGATTTGAAATACAGGCACAAATGGAACCAGCCAATCTCAGGACTGATTGGTACTTTGTTATAGAAGTCCTTTAAGATCTCCATGAATTGTCACACCTATAATTTCCTAACAGGCCCAATGGTGACATTTAGTATAATTCAATTGTAGTGATTGTTTAAAAAAGGAGGCATCTTTCTCTTAGGTATCTGGAGAAGTCCAAGAACAGGATTAAATGATAGCCTGTCTTCTTCCTGCACCCCATCATGGCAGCACTACTTTGTTTTTGCTTTAAAAAATACATTTTATTGTTCTAAAGTTTGTCCTAAGTATTAATTATTTGATTTCTTTTCATAGCAGGTTCTATTAAGAAGTATATTAGTTCTAATATCATTATAGATTAAACATATGAATGCATAGTGGAATGTTCCATGTGTGTTATTCTTTTGAGAACTTTAGGAACTGCCTAAGTCTAGATAAATTACTATAATAGGTTGAGAACATGTATGAATTATTATCATTAATACTTTTGAGAATTTTCCAAGAACTAAACACTTTACATTTACTATAAGCAATTCTTATAGTAACAGTACGTTGTAGGTATTTTTCATTCCCATCTTACAAATGAAAGCTTGAGACTGTGAAAAGCATGATAATTTGCACAAGGTCACACATTTGGTAGCTTTAGTTACCAACACTCAGTCCATGACTGTCCCAATTGCTTATTCTAAACCCTGGATGCACATTAGAATCACCTGAGGTACTTTAGCAATTCTAATGCTTGGGCTTCACTCTAGACAGGTTACATTAGAATCTTGGGGAATAGCACTAATAGATCCATATTTTTTTAGAGCTCCCCAGGTGATACCAATGTGCAGCCAAAGTTAGGAAATACTAGCTTGCCTCTAAAACCTAAGATCTTTTTTTCTAATTTTTTATTAGACTTTAAGTTCTGGGGTACATGTGCATATCATGCAGGTTTGTGACATAGGTATACATATTTAATATGCCATGGTGGTTTGCTGCATCCTTCCCCCCGTCTTCTACATTAGGTATTTCTCCTAATGTTATCCCTCCCCAATCCTCCATCCCCTGCTGTCCCTCCCCTAGCCTCCCCATCCCTCAGCAGGGCCATCTGTAGATGTTCCCCTCCCTGTATGCATGTGTTCTCATTGTTCAACACCCACTTACGAGTGAAACATTGGGTGTTTGGTTTTCTGCACCCCTAAATCAAAAATTGTTTTCATTCCACATTGAAATAGTTTTGTGTTACTAACAGGACCATTGATCAAACATGACAAACAGAATAAATAAATGTCTTCTTGATAGGAAAGCATTATCGTCTTCAGCCTCAAAGTTATAAAAGAAATATTTTTCAAGGGCTAGAAATCTCAGCAACAGGGCTGCAAGATTTTGTTTGCTTTGCTTGTTACAAGTTGAAAGCAATTTTATATTTGCATTACTATTGTGCTTGGTTTTGAGTGACTATATATGGTGTCTGCAAGCTGGGAAGGGATGTCTAAACACACTTGAGGGCACAAACCTAGTGAAAAAAGATTTCCTCTACAGATAGAGAACATAGTGTAAATCAGTTTCTATCTTAGAGTTTACAACATGGTTTTTATCCTTTACTTATTTAAATTGACAGATATAATTGTATGTATTTATTATGTACAACATGATGTTTTAAAATATATATACATTGTAGAATGGTTACATCTAGCCAATTAACATAGGTATTACCTCACATAGTTATCATTTCTGTGATGAGAACATTTAACACTTTGTTCTGTGTAGACACCTAAGAGAAAATGCTTCCTTTTTTTAAACAACCACTATCTTAGCATTTTGAAGTTTCTAAATTATTAGTAAAGCTTTTGTTGAATTCTTGGCTTTCTTTAGCAAGTGACTTAATTATATCCCATTTTGAATAAAATTGTTATTTTTTTAAGCCTGGAGATAACAGCATATAATGAAGCATCTGCTGTGTATGATGTACAAGTGTTTGAATTCCCAAAGCACACATTTCAAAAACTCAGATTTCCTGTTATGTATGACAAACTTTCCAAGATCTTCAAATTATGAGCATGTTTTCCACTAGCTACATATTTTTGACATCTGTGGAACAGATTTTTATCTCTGCTGACATATATCTAGCACTTATTTTCTTTTTAATAGTGATGCTTTATATGAATATGAAATTATAAAACTTTAGCAAATAAGAGTTATTGTTTGAGATACTCACATTTAGAAATTGCTTTTATTGCGCCCTCATTCATCAGGTACCTTGTATCAAACATAAGTTTATATTGACAGCTTCTTCTATTTAGAGTTAGTCTTGTGACAAAGATTTTGATTATGTAGAAAATCACCTGCTTCAAAATTTTCACAAATTGAAGGTTGTAAAAAGGGTTGCCATACATTGTAAGCAAGTGCTGTAAGTTGTATCTCAATGAGAACCAAGAATTTTCAAGAAAGAACTAAAGCCCATCATATATCTTCTATTGATATTTTCCATAACATTCAAGGGAAAGAATGCATGGGCCAAGTACTTTGGTCTATGAGAGAGATTTGTCAGCTGTCTACAAATGACATTGCTGTCAATGTAGCAAGTCATAGCAGCTGTGGGATAAGGGAGGTTAGATGAAGTGATAATAACAAAGGGTTCTGATTCAATTTTTGTTGCCATCACATTTTTCATTTAATTTTATGAAATAAACCTTGTCTTCACAATGCCTATTGGTTTTAATGATTTATTTCATTAGTTGAGGTGCTCTATTCAGGTAACCTCAAAGTACCTTTGCACATGTGTTGATGGAGTTTATATAACCAAAAATATATTTGAAAATGGTGCATTTCTCTATTTTAGTTAGTGGTGATTTGAACAATAAAGGCTCATGATTTAAATATAATTTTTGTTTATTATAACATCTATTTGTCATGCACATACTTTTTATTTCAAAAAGAATAACAATACTCAAAGAATATGGATAATCATTAGAAAATTAATATTAGAAAATGAGAGTCCTTTAAAGCGCAAGGCAACATGTTATAGTGGAAAGAACATGTGTGCTTCTTATTTGCAGACTATGTAACTTCAGACAAATTATTTAAACGCTCTGAGCTTCACTTCCTCCTTTGCAAAATATTTCCCTTACTGCATTGCTACAAAATGGACGTTTAAGCAGAGTAGGTGGTTATGTTAGTTTTCTCATCATGTTTTAAGATGAAGTCAAACATCGTCAAATGTGCTTATTTATCAAGCACTTACTATATGTAAAGTTATGTATTACCTTTGTGCAAATTCCTATTTTAGATATTATCTTATTTCATCTTCATAATAATTTATTTTTAGTCTGCAAGAACTATGGTCTTATGAATAATGCAAATATGCAGATACTAGAGCAGCCTTAAGGAACTGCCTTTGAAATCACTGTGGTCATCACCAAAATTTCTTTCCGTAGCATAATTTATAAGTAAGGAGTTACTGGTGTGTCCAGAATTATATTGTAAATGCCTTGTACATGTGAATAGCCTTGTACATGTACCTATTCCATGTGAATAGCAAGATATATGTATTCTTAATTTATTCATTACAGGCAAATCAGGGTTTGAATTGATGAAATTATCTAAACAACTCAAATAATAATTGCTTTATATGTAGGAATTAGTTTAGTTTGTCTTAGATTGTTGAACTGTTACTGTAATTGCTAATAGTTCTTTATTTCTTCATAAATACTGTAATTAAAGTGTACAGATATTGATATTCTAAGAGTTTCTAAATAGTATACCAAAGTGCTTCACTTCAATATTCTGGTTTTCACTTTTCTAACAAAAATACAATTCTCTGTATTTTATATACCATTGGTTTTTTTTAATATATCTGTCATAACAAACATGTTCTCTTTTGCTTTTCGAAAACTTACAAGATAGGTATCTAAGACTGCTTGTTTTTAAGATGCTAACACCTTTAACTCATTTATTTGAATGTTGGAAATAAGGTAAATATAGTATATATATTTTTCTAAAATTCTTGAAACCCTGCCAAGCAAAAAGCAGTAAATACTGATATTTCATACTCTAAGAAATTTATCACTGTAATAATGTAATAATATTTTTAAGAAGTGAATAATGTTGGAAAAATTTAGTAAGACAGACTGATCTATCTGATGAAAAATAGGAAACAGATGAGTAACATTAGAAAAGGAAAAATGTATTTCTTAAAAGATATAAGAAAACATTTCACACAATCATATATTGACACATTGAAAAATATAAGTGAAATGGATAATTTCCTAATAAAATGCAAATTTTCAAAATTAATTTAAGAAGTGAATAGCCTGATAAGGGCTTTAATTAGAGAATTTTTGGTATTGTAGAATTTTAGATCTAGGAAAGCCTTTCACAACTGTATAGTAAAACTCTCATAATTTGTAAGTGAAGGTGTTGAGGTCCAAAGATTTTGCAGCCTAATGAACACATCCTACTAATTAGCTTTGGGAATTATGAGGTAATGGGTGATTCCTGTGAGATAAAAATTTAGAGGAATTGCTAGATGGCAAGAAGAAAAGAGGAGAGCAGGTAATAAAGAAGTTGAAGTGTAACTTAATCTTTCAAGAAGTTTGACCACAGTTAGAAAGAGAGAGAGAACAAACCAATGAGAACCAGTGAAAACAAAGCAGAAAAACGGACGGTTGGTTGGTTGGTTGGTTGAACACAGAAACTTCAACAGATTTCTAGGCTAGCAGACTGAGTACATAAGATAACTAAAGGAAGAGAATGTAGAGATGACTAAATAAGCAATCATGAGTAATTACTATTTACTGATATTAAATGTAAGAATAGTGGTTATCTTTGGGAAGCTTTGGGAATGGGAGGATGGAGATGTTCTAAATTTTAATTTTGATTATAGTTACATAGGTATATGTATTTATACATAGGTGTATGTATTTAATGAATCAAGTTTTATTATATCTATTGTGGACTAAAAATATTCATTTGTAAAAATTTATTAATCTCTATGCGTTAAAAGATAATGTCAGTTTAAAACTTTAGCCCACCAAATAGTAATAACTATGTCTCAAATCTTTACAATCCTATGAGGTAGGTTCTATTATTATTCTCACTTTATAGCTGAGGAAGAGAATCACAGAGATTTTAAGAAGTGGTGTGTGAACCCACAGTATGACACTAGGTAACTCTATTACACTATCTCCTAAAAGGGGAGGAGGCTGCTTTGGAGAAGAAGGGAGTTGGTGTTATCAGGGAGAAATTTCAAGGTGGTTGAGCTAGTGAACATGAAGATGCCAGTAATATAGATGATCTGTACCTCATCAGTGATGTAGAAGGCAAGCCCATCTGATATAAGACAGTAAGAGGGAAAGTTGGGGCTTGAGAAGTACAAAAAAGACTGTGAGAATTAGATTATGGAATGAGCACAAAATATTGTCAAAAGGCAGTATAAGCTAATCAAGAAAGTCTTAAGTTCTGGGGTCAGAGACATTTTAACCCCTGCTTCCCTCTCTTGACCAAGTGACATTGGCCAAGTTGCTTAGTCTCTCTGATGCCTCACACGCAAAATGGGGCTGGTGATCATCTGACCACATTTTATTCTGTTTTATATCACGAGGAAGTCCCTCTATCCCACTTTCTTCTTTTTAAATTTTCTGTAGTATTTTTTGCACTTTTCTTCATAACTTAGAATTGCCTTGTCAAACTAAAATAAATGATCAGGATTTGCACGTTAAATACATTTATTGACTTGAGGGAGATTGACATTTGTATAATATTGTCTCAACTCATGTATATAATACAGTTTTCATTAATTCATGTCTTCTTTTGTCTTTAAATGTTATAATTTTCTACACAAAATTAATGCACGTTTTTGTTAAATTTAAGGTACTCTATAGTTTTAGTTTTTATTATGAATAGAACTTTTGAATTTATCTGATAATTTTCCCTTAACAATTTTGTTCTATATATGCAATTTCTTTCTCACCCTTTGAAGGACTCATATTTTTTTGAAATTTTTATTTTTCTCTTACCCTATTGTCTCTCCTCACCCCTTTGTCCTTTGTTTGCTTGACTTTTTTCTTGTTTCGATGTTGGAGGATTCTCAAATTGTCTCATTATTCTTGGCTGTTTATTCATATATAAAAGCAAGGCCCTAAAAAGCAATTTATACCTCTATGTGGGTGAGTGGGCTTGTGAAAGGTGGGCTTCACAGTATGTACATCAAAGATGAACCAGTGTATGAGAGTTTTTTCTCTTTGGAGGAGAATTTTAATCTCTGACATTCTCAAAGTAGAGGCGAAGGAGAAAGAGGAGGGGAGTCTTATGGTTTAATATATACACTTGTTCTGCTTGTACACCTACTTACTGTTGAGATTGGTGTCTAACTTCAGAAACCAACCCATTCGATTTCTCCAGAAACTGATCTTCGCTGTGACAGTGCTGAGCTGTGTTGACTAGAGAAGGAAACACAAAGTTTCAACTATTCTGTATATAGATTCTTTTAACCAACCACTCTTTTTCAGCACCATATAAACCTGTGTCCTCCTTCTTTTCTGGTCCCCACATTCAGACGGTCCACAGAGTGAACTGGCTTTATTACAAACAACACTTCAATAACCACCCCTGACACCCTATGAGCCCATAGGCTATAGCTTTCTCTACTACTCTTCATCAGTTAAATCTTCATTCCTCAGAATCTTCTGAATGTGTCAACACCTTGAGTTCATGGTGTCTACTGCCTATTCTCTTTTTCTTTGTGACTTAATAACTTGATCCTTTTAGTGTGGTTTGGGGGGGTAGAACAAACACAAAATGGTAATCTTTACTTAAAAATTTTGTATTACATTTTCTAAATGACATTGTTGCTAATATAGAAAAATTAGTTTTGTATATTTATCTCAGTGTATAGGAAATAAAATTTTTATATGTGATCTTACATCCAACCACCTCACTGATTCTTTTTATTATTTCTAATAGTTTAAAAATTGATTATTTTTAGATTTTCTAATAAGATATATTATCTGCAATAGCAGCAATGTTTCTCTTTATTATTTTGTTCTTTTGGAGAGAAACTCTTGTACAACGTAGAATAATAGAGGTGATAGTAGACATCCTCCTGTTATTCATGAGTGATGGGCATTAATTTAGTATTTTACTATTAGAAATGATTTTCACTACAAGTTTCAGAAAGATGATCTTTATTAAGAATGTTCACTTCAATCTGTAATTTGCAAATAATATTTTAAAAAATTATTTGTGTTTTGAATATCAAATGCTTTCACATTAATGTGACCATATGATTTCTTTTATTTAATCTATTAATGTAATAAATTATGGGAAGGTCATTTTTTTATGTTGAATCACCCTGCATTACTGGATCCACTCTGATTTGATACCATTATCCTTTTACTGTATTTCTAGATATAATCTTTTATTTAGTAATTTCACGTTTATGTAGGTAAGTGGAAGTGGCTTACAGCTTTCTTGCTCATTTTGATATCAATGTCATGCTAGCCTCCTCGTAAAATGAGTTGGATACTTCTAATCTTTCTCTTTGACCTGGAAATGTTCATGTGAATTTTGAATGTTGCTTACATTTGTTAGAATTTGCCTGTTGGTGTATAGAAAATGATACTGAAATGTTTCTGAATTTCTACTTTTCTTAAAGGATTACTTCTTCCATTATAACTCAGTTTTATCTGGAATTAGTTTTGTCTCTCAATTTATGTTTTTCTAGAAAAAAAATGTCCATTTTATGTAGCTTGTCAAGGGTACATGTTATATATTAATAACCATTTTCATTCCTAATCTTAATTATTTTGCTTTTTCTCTCACCTTTAAAAATCATCACAGTTGCCAAGGTTTCATTGCTTTATGGGTCTCTTAGAGTCAGCTTTGGCTTTATAGAAGAATTTAACTGTTTTTTCAAATTTTGTTTTGTTAATTTCCGATTTTATCTTTTAAAAAATGATTCCTCTGATTTAAGTAGCCCATTAATTTTCATCTTTCTCTTGTTTTCTATCTATTTAAGGCTAGAAATATCCTGAGTATTATCATAGAAAAATCTCACAAGTTTTTATACATATGTTGCCATAATTGTTATTCAGTTCTAAATAGTTGATCATTTAGATGTTTAGTTTCTCTTTAACTGATTATTTAAAAACTTTTCCTCCCAAAAGTTAGAGAATTTTAATTTTGATTTTTAATTTTATGTGGTCTATGAAAATATTCTGTATGTTATAAGCTTTCTTGAATTTATTTTATTTCACTTACTGTCCTAAGATGTTCTATTTGTATATTAAAAATCTAGACATGCTCTCTTTTTATGTATAATATTACAAAGAAAGAATATCAACCACTTTTATTTATTGCATTATAACCATCAATATTATTCTCTCCTCCATTTTTAGTTACTTTCTGAGAGCTATATGTTAAGTCCATCCTTATCATTTTAGTTTGACAGTTCATCCTTGTAGTTTTCTCAGTTTTTGCTTCATGTACTTTGAAAAATGATTATTGTTCTTATAAAAATGTGTTCCTTCTGCATCTTCTTTGTGCCTTGCTTCTTTTATCAACCTGAAAAGTCCCTCTTCATCTCTTTTATTTTTCTCCCAACATTAACATTGTGACTTCTGGTTCTTACATGTTAGCATTTGCATAATCTAGCTCTTTCATCTCTTTGTTCTCTATCTTCCTGTGTCAGTTTTTAGGTTTGAAGCATGTCACATAAATACATTATTGGAATTAGATTTTTTTCATCCAATATGAAAGTTTCTAACTTTTAACCAGTAAATACAAAGTATTCCCACTTGCTGTGAATTTTGATGTTTGGAATTATGTTTATTTTCTTTTTTTTCTCTCATGTTTTCTTGTTTGTAGTCCTCTTGCTCACCTTTAATTGAACTGATAGATTTTTCTTAGTTCAATTTTTTCTATTTTACAAATGTATTGTTATTTTTTGTGGTTATTGAAACTTGTTAACATAAATATTTAAGTGTATTTTTCTCTCTAGAATTAATCAGTATCACATACCTGAGAACAAACAAAAAGAGATTTAGAATACTTTTATTTTCCTCTGCTTCCTTGCAACTCTCATCTCTCTCATCTTTGAACCCTTCTTGATATTAGTTTCAACTTTATATCCACAAGGCTGCATTTTTAAAATTATATAAAATTATGCAAACTAAACATTTATTTAGACTTACTTTGTTTTTTAAACTATTTATTTTAACTATTAAGTTCCTGGAGTACACATGTAGGTTTTTTTGTTTTGTTTTGTTTTGTTTTAATTGCATTTTAGGTTTTGGGGTACATGTGAAGAACATGCAAGATTGTTGCATAGGTACACATGTGGCAGTGTGATTTGCTGCTTTCCTCCCCTTCACCTATATCTGGCATTTCTCGCCATGCTATCTCTCCCCAATTCCCCACCTCCTGCTGTCCCTCCCCTATTTCCACCCAACAGACCCCAGGGTTTAGTGCTCCCCTCCCTGTGTCCATGTGTTCTTATTGTTCAACACCCACCTGTGAGTGAGAACATGCGGTGTTTGATTTTGTGTTCATGTGTCAGTTTGCTGAGAATGATGGTTTCCAGGTTCCTCCATGTCCCTACGAAAGACATGAACTCATCGTTTTTGATGACTGCATAATATTCCATAGTGTATATGTGCCACATTTTCCCTGTCCAGTCTATCATCAATGGGCATTAGGGTTGGTTCCAGGTCTTTGCTATTGTAAACTGTGCTGCAGTGACCATTCGTGTGCATGTGTCCTTATAATAGAATGATTTATAATCCTTTGGATATATACCCAGTAATGACATTGCTGGGTCAAATGGAATTTCTATTTCTAGGTCCTTGAGGAATCACCACACTGTCTTCCACAATGGTTGAACTAATTTACACTCCCACCAACAGTGTAAAAGTGTTCCTATTTCTCCACATCCTCTCCAGCATCTATTG
>CAUYLG010062611.1:0-22742 GCA_963573385.1 Cacajao melanocephalus | reverse complement strand
CAAGTTTTATCTTCAGAAGTTGACTCAATTCAGTTTGCCTCATTCTTGGAAGCCTCATCAAAATTCTCCACAAGATCTGGAACTTCATCATCATCCTCCTCTCCAGTAGCAAGTGGTGATTTTCCATCTACAGATTGTTTGGGCAGAGCTTCAGCCAGTCTCCTTAAACTAAGTCAGACTGTCTGCCCCAAGCTGGTTTAAGATGCTGGTAGCATTTCTGTCAGCTTTGTCTCAGCATGGCCTGTAATGGTGAAAGTGTTCATTGCCAGAGATGCCTGATCTTTAGGGTTGTTAAAGTGGATCACTGTTCCTTGGTTTCTAAACATATTCACCTCTTCAATACCAGAGATATTGTTTACCCCTAACTTCTTTAAGGAGAACTGAAGTTTTTTTATCATCTGCTGTAGCTGTTCTATGAACCACCTTCTTCTTTCTACGAGCAGTTCCTTTCCCACCAATTCGCACTTGTGCCTGCAGTTTGGCAAGCTTTTCCTGGTTCATGATTGTTTCTTTTATCTTGTCGGAGCAGATAAGGGGTCGTGTGGGAGACTAGGGTTGGTGCTCAGGGGGTCTTGGGTGGACCAGCTGAGATTAGGCGCACACACGGGGACGCAAGATGGCAGCTAAACATTTTCTTTTCTACTGCATTATCAGTGTAATTACTGGTACACAATTGATCTAATACAGTACACATTTTGATAATTAAACATAAAAATCAAACTTTTATTGGAGTTTTTTTTTTTAAAGGAAGAAATCTTACCTAAGAAATCTTATCTGTACATGGTCTTGGCCTCAATAAGATCTTGGACCTCAAGCCTAAGCCTAATGCCATAATAAGATTAGACTTTGGGAAATCTTAGGGGATGTGGGTGAGTGTATTTACCAAGTGAGAAGGATGTGAATTGTGTGGCCAGAAAAGACTATGGCAGATATTTTTTAAAAGGCCACAACAACATTCCTGATCCCACATGCTATTTTAGAACCTTGCCATTCCCCATAAAAAGAGTCTGTTTCCCTTCCTAATCTAAACATGGGTGAGGTGTGGTGACTACTTGCATAAAAAAATGTAGCAAAAGTGATACTGTGTGACTTTTGAAGTTTGGTCATAAAAGGCCACGTGGCTTCCCTCTGGTTTCCTCTTCTTTCTTCCTCTGTCTCCCTCTGGATACTTGCTCTAGATACTCAGCTAAGCCATCAAGCCATGAGGAATCCCAAACTAGCTCATGTGGAGAAACCACATGAACAGGCTCATGTGGATGTGGCTTGAGGTCCCCCAGCCAGTAGCCATTACCAATTGCTTGACATGTAAGTTCACAGGCCTTCAGATGATTCCAGTCCCCCAGCCTGAGTCTTCCAACTGAGGCCCCAGTTGGAACAGAGATAAGGTGACCTTGCTTTACCCAGTTTTAATTTCTGACTCAAAAACACTGTAAGCATAATAAATGTTTATTAAGTTTTATGGTAATTTGCTATACAGTGACAATAACTGACAACCCAATATTTAGAAGCTTAGTAGAAGATAAGGGGCTGGGTGCGGTGGCTCACGTCTGTAATCCCAGCACTTTGGGAGGCCGAGGTGGGCGGATCACGAGGTCAGGAGATCAAGACCAGCCTGGCCAACATAATGAAACCCCGTCTCTATATTAAAAAAAAAAAAAAAAGAAGAAGAAAAAAAAAGAAGACAAGGGACCTATAAAGACTAAAGAGAAATAGCAAAATTTGTAAAAGGAGAACCAAGATAGTAGAGAGTATTTGAAGGAGGCAGTAGTGAACTCTGTCAATCACTGAGAAGTCAAATAAGTGGGGGGGGAGGGAAGACTAGATGCAGTGGCTCATACCTGTAATCCCGGCACCTTGGGATCCACCCAAGGTGGGTGGATCACCTGTGGCCAGGAGTTGGAGACCAGCCTGGCCAACATGGCGAAACCCTGTCTCTACCACAAAAATTAGGTGGGTGTGGTGGTGCACACCTATAATCCGAGCTACTTGGGTAGCCGAGGCATGAGAATTGCCTGAACCCAAGAGACAGAGGTTGAAGTGAGCTGAGATCATGCCACTGCACTCCAGCCTGGGTGACAGAATAAGACTCTATCTCAAAAAACAAAAAAACAAAAAAGGAAAAAAACTATCTTTTCAAGAAATGGTCAAATGGTGCTGAAAAAATTGGATATCCGCATACAAAATAATCAAGTTGGACCTTTTCCTTAAACCACATATGAAATTTAACCCCAAATGCATCACAGACCTAAATGTAAAGCTAAAACTATGTAACACACCTAAAAGAAAACATTGGAGTAAATCTTCATGACGTTGGATTAGGCAATGGTTTTCTTAGATCTGACACCAAAAGCATAAGCAGAAAAGAAAAAAAAAATGTTAAGTTGGACTACATTAAAATTAAAAACTTTTGTATCGCAAATCAATAAAGTGAAAAAACAACCCACAGACCAGCAGAAAACATCTGCAAATCTGCCAGGCATATTGGCTTATGTCTGTAATTTTGGCACTTTGGGTGGGTAAGGTTGGAGCTAAATTTTTGAGATTAGCTTGGGTGACTTCACAAGACCATGTCTCCAAAAAAAAAAAAAAAAAAAGCTGGGTATGGTGTGTGCACCTATAGTCCCAGCTACTTGAGAGGCTAAGGCAGGAAGATCGCTTAAGCCCAGCAGTTTGAGGCTGCAGTGAGCCATAATCATCACTATATTCCAGCCGGGGAGACAGTGCGACCCTTTCTCAAAAAAAAAAAAAAAGCCTGAAAATCATATATCTAATGAGACTGTATCCTGAATATGTAAAGAATCCTTCTACTTCAGTAATAAAAAGACAACCCAAAGGATCTGAATAGTTATTTTTCCAAAGAAGATATACAAACGGGCAATAAGCACATGAAAAGATGTGCAACATCTGTGACGTAACTGGAAATATAAATTTGTTCTCTGCCTTGGTTTCTGACACAGTGCCCCTAAAACCCTTTTGAATTTCCTGAGTAACAGGGGTACTGGAAGCATTTTCTAATATTTAGTCTTTGAACCTGGCTTCTGACTTAGAGCTTCTAAATTCCTTGGAATTTCCTGTATAGTCTATGAGTGCCTTTTCTTCTTATGAAGCTGTTCTTGGTGGGCTACTGGATAGCTTCAGGATAACAACTGGTCATCAGAAAAACCAAGCTATAGTAAGAGGCCTGGATATTCAGCCCTATTCTCATTTTCTAGGGAAGGGAGAGAGATGGAGACTGACTTAATAATGATTTTTATGTGCCTACATTATTTCTGGTTTGGTGAACATAGGGTGACATATCCCACCTCCAACAGAAGCTCTTATGTTTGAGACTCATCCCCTTCAGGACCTCACCTTGTATAGCTCTCTTTATCTGGCTGTTCATTTGTATCCTTTATAACATCCTTTCATAAACCAGTAAATATAAGTGAATGTTTCCCTGAATTTTATAAGACTATTTCTAGCAAATTATTTAACTTAGGAGAAGATTGTGGGAACCCTTGATTTATAACCAGTTGGCCAGAAGTTTGGGAGGTCCAGACTTATAAATGGCATCTGAGGTGGGGGCATCTTGCGGGACTGAGCCCTTAACCTGTGGGATCTGTTGTAATTCCAGGTAATTAGTGTCAGAATTGAGTTAAATTGGTGTCCAGAGAGAAATGGAGAACTGGTTGGTGGGAAAACCCCACACACATTTAGTGTCAGAAGTCTGTGGGGCCGGGCAAGGTGGCTCATACCTGTAATCCCAACTTTGGAAGGCCGAGGAGGGTGGATCACCTGAGGTCAGGAATTCAAGACCAGCCTGGCCAACATGGTGAAACCTGTCTCTATTAAAAATACAAAATTTAGCCAGGCGCAGTGGCTCACACCTGTAATCCCAGTACTTTGGGAGGCCAAGGTGGGAGGATCACGAGGTCAAGAAATCGAGACCATCCTGGCCAACATGGTGAAACCCTGTCTCTATTAAAAATACAAAAATTAGCCAGGCGTGGTGGCATGCGCCTGTGGTCCCAGCTACTCGGGAGGCTGAGGTGGAAGAATTGCTTGAACCCAGGAGGCGGAGGTTGCAGTGAGCCGAGATTGCACCACTGCACTCCAGCCTGGAGACAGACCAAGACGCTGTCTCAAAACAAACAAACAAACAAACAAACAAAAAATTAGCTGGGTGCAGTGGCACACCTGTAATCCCAGCTACTCAGGAAGCTGAAGCTTGAACCGGGGAGGCAGAGGTTGCAGTAGGTAGAGATCATGCCACTGTACTCCAGTATGGATGACCAGAGTGAGACTCAAAAAAAAAAAAAAAAGTGTGTGTATAGAAAAACAGGTTTGTTTTTTTTTCCTTTTAACATCATTAGTCATTAGGGAAATGCTAAGCAAAACCACAATGAGAAACCATTTCACATCTACTAGGATAGCTACAATAAAATAGCCATAACAAAAAAGACAATTAGTAATAATAGGTGTTGGCAACTATGTGGATAAATGGAACTCTCATATATTGCTAGTGGAAATGTGAAGTGGTATAGCTGCTTTGGTAGTTCCTTAACATTTTAAAGGTAAAGTTACCATATGGCCGGCCCAGCAATTCCACTCCTAGGTATATATGCATGAGAAATAAAATCATACATCCACAAAAAAAACTTGTACATTAATGTGCATAGCAGCATTGTTTACAATCGCCAAATAGTAAAAACAACCAAGTATCCATCAACTGATGGATAAATAAAATGCAGTATATTCATACAATGGAATATTACTCAGCCATAAAAAGGAATGAAGCACTTATACATGCTACAATGTGGCTGAACCTTGAAAACATTATGGAAAGTAATAGAAGCCCACTTATTATAGAATTTATAATTCTATAATAAGAACTACATGAAAAGCCCAGAATAGGAAATTTATAGAAGCAGAGAGTAGTGGTAGCTTAAGACTGGAGGGGTGGTAGGAATGAGAAGTGACTAATAGGTAGGGGGTTTCTTTCTGGGGTGATGGAACTTTTCTGAAACTTAGATTAGGGTGATGGTTGAACAACTGTGACTGTATCAAAACCTTGTATTGTACACTTTTTTAAAAAGGCAAGTCATGAAGCAGTGGGAGAAGGAACAAAGAAACCTATGACTGGTTGTGATCAGTTAGTTGCAAACTTTAAATGGGTAACTTTATATTATGTGAATTATATCTCAATAAAGACAGTAAAAAAATTACTTTGCCAAGACTATACTTTCAGGGATCATTTCTATAGTGTGTTTCTAGAGAAGTTTCTCTGAATGTGTAGAAAAAAAAATTACTTTGTCAAGAACCACTGAATAGTGGAAGTGAAAGTCAGGCTAGAATGGGTTAACTGCCGAGTAGGGGGCAGGGAGGTTTGGGACAGAGGGGAAACAGAGGTATAGGGCAATAACTGATAGGGGATAGGGGAAAAGGATAGTCTGTTGTTTTGGAATGGTGTAGAATCTGACTGCAGGATGAGGCACATTTCCTTAGTTGGAAAAAGAAGAAAATGAATACAGATGCAGGTACGTTTTTAGATGTTAGCAGGAAACGACGGGTATTCTCATTTAATGATTTGAAACAACAAATATTTATTGAGGCCTACTATGTACCAGGCACTGTTCTAGTGCTCAGGATACATATAAACAAAAAAGAAAAAACCCTTGCCCTCTTAGAGCTTATGTTCTAGAGAAGGGCTTCTCAATGAAGTATGAGGCTAGATCCCTTTTCAAAACTTTCTCATGCATCAGAATCACGTGCAGGGCTTCTTAGAACACATTGCTGGACCCCATCCACAGAGTTTCTAACTCAATAGGCCTGAAGTGGAGCCTGTGAATTTTCATATCTAACAAGTTCCCAGGTGATACCTGTCAGGTCTCCATATGCAAGCCTGGAGCTTGAAAGTCTGAAGTCCTGCCTGCCCTGGCTGATGTCCCCCACCCACTCCCTGATCGCTTTCCAGACAAGCCCCTCACCCAACCCTGCCATCTTAACTGTTCTTATGATCATGTAAATACCTCTCACCCAACCCTGCCATTGTAACTAAACTTGTGGTCATGTATACTCCCTTGCACCTACTCCCCACCACTGTAACTGAAACACCCCTGTTACTCTGCAACACCCCTGCCCCCTAAAAAACTATCCAAACCTATAAAACCAACTCCTATCCCACTGCCCTTTGCTAATGCCCTTTTCGGCCTTAGCCCACCTGCACCCAGGTGAATAAACAGCCATGTTGCTCACACAAAGCCTGTTTGGAAGGTCTTTTCATTCAAAGTGCGAGTTTTTTCAACAATACCCATGCTGCTGGTCTGGGAACCACATTTTGAGAACCACTGGGTTAAATCACAAACTGGGTAATGAGGGTAAAAAGGGAGAAGGAGGGATGAAGTCAAAGTAGATATGAAATAGTAATATCAGAGAGTAGTAGGATTGTCACACAGTGCTACGAGACTGTGGGAAGTTTGAGATAATTTTTAAATGAAATCAGTTTTTCTGACGGCATGACTTTTTCATCTATGTTGGCACATGTGTAGATAGAAAGAACCATCTAGTTCATCAAGATTTACAGTTTATTCAGGGTTTGTTTTGGCTTTTGTGTGTTTTCTTTTTTGTATTTAAGTTTTAGAGAAATGTCTCTGACAAAGAGGATTTGGGGTTTTGCAAGGTAGCACTATAAAGTGAAGACGGGAAATGGAGATTCGGCATTTTTATTTTTTGAGACAGGTTCTCACTCTGTCACCCAGGCTGGAGAACAGTGGTACAATCTCAGCTCACTGAAATCTCCATCCCCTGCCAGATTTGGTATCTTTTTTTTTTTTTTGAGACGGAGTCTTGCTCTGTCGCCCACATTGGAGTGCAGTGGCACTATCTCGGCTCACTGCAACCTCCACTTCCTGGGTTCAAGCAATTCTCTGTCTCAGCCTGTTGAGTAGCTGGGATTACAGGCACCTGCCACCATGCCCAGCTAATTTTTGTATTTTTATTAGAGACGGGGATTCACCATGTTGGCCAGGCTGGTTCTGAACTCCTGGCCTCGTGATCCACCTGCCTGGGCCCCAAAGTGCTGGGATTATAGGCATAAGCCACCATGCCCGGCCAGTCTTTTTTTTTTAATTCACTTTTTATTTTATTCAATCATCTTTGGCTAGAGATTTGGTATCTTTTTTTTTTTTTTAAGTTGTTTTGACTTATTTTTAGAGAGTGTTGCTCTTTTGTCCAGGCTAGAGTGCAGTGGCACAATCATAGCTTACTGCAGCCTTGAACTCCTGGGCTTAAGGGATCCTCCCACTTCAACCTCCTGAGTAACTGGGATTACAGAGAGCCACAGCATTTGGTGGAACTGAGTATCTTTTTAAGGATGTGATTATAATGTTGGACCATGGACTCTAAGTTGGGTAAGAAAGAAAGAACAGACTTGAGTTGTAAACCAATGAGGTCTAAATGTAATTCAAGAATTGTAGGTGGGAGTACTTGGGCACAAAATCTAGGGCAGAATGTTGTAGTCTTAGAGCAGGATGCTTGTGTACAAGATTTTTGAGCTGATGCAATTTTTGATAACAAGGTCTAGATGAGTCCAAAGAAATGAGTGGTTCAGAAACACATAAAATGGCAATGCTGACATTCTATGTCTTCAAGAAGAAAAAACATTAGAAAATTATTTTCTTATTCAATATTTCTTTTTCTTTTTTTTTTTTTGAGACAGAGTCTTGCTGTGTTGCCCAGACTGGAGCATAGTGGTGCAATCATAGCTCACTGTAGCCACAAACTCCTGCAATCCTCCCACCTCAGCCTCCTGTGGAGCTAGAACTACAGGTGCAAGCCACCATGCCCTGCTTTTTTTTTTTTTTTAGAGACAGAGTCTCACTAGGTTGCCCAGGCTAGCCTTGAACTCATGACTCATGTCCTCAAGCAATCTTCCCGCTTCAGCCTCCCAAAATACTGGGATTACAGGTGTGAACCATTGCACCCAACTATTCATCAGTATTTTTCAAATTGCAGTTTATGATCCATTAGTGGATAATGCAATTAAGATATGAATTATGACCAGCATTTTTAAAACAAAATAGAAGAATAAAGTGCATGAGGTGAAGTATTCTTTCACATATATATGTAGATAAGTATATACTGAATTATGATCAAAAAAATTTGAAAGTTACTACTCTTTAACAATTATGAAATCAACTAATGAGATCCCTTTAAAATCCAAATGCTTTATAAACAATGTTACCATGTCTCCTTCCATGCTATGGAGATTAACTGAATTTTTCTTGATGAGTAAAAATGCTTCTTCACAGACCTAATCCCTTTGTGAAAATTGCTTACCTGTCTGTCATGCCTTACTCTGATTAACCAGGCACACTCCAAATATTTAAGTGAACTTTTAGTATGTCGTTATGGAATTTACTGGGTTGTTTTTAAATTTACATTAAAAATGATCTGGGCCGGGCATGGTGGTGCATGGCTGTAATCCCAACTCTTTGGGAGGCCAAGGTGAGTGGATCACCTGAGGTCAGGAATTTGAGACCAGGCTGGCCAATGTGGCAAAATCCTGACTCTACTAAAAATAAAAAAATTAGCTAGGCATGGTGGTGCACACCTGTAATCCCGGCTACTTGGGAGGCTGAGGCATGAGAATCACTTTAACCTGGGAGTTGTAGGTTGCAGTGAGCCCAGATCGCATCACTGCACTCCAGCCTGGGTGATGAAGTGAGATTGTCTCAAAAAAAACCCAAAAAACAAAAATGATCTGAAAACTTTTATGAAATCTTGTTCCATCAAGGTTCCAAAAGAAAGGATATCTTCTGTGTAATTATTAAACTATCTGGATATAGGTTCACCAAATGTAAGAAATGAAAACTTTAGAGAATAAGGCAAGAATTGGCTGGGCGTGTTGGCTCATGCCTGTAATCCCAGCGCTCTGGAAGGCCAAGGTGGGCGGATCACCTGAGGTTGGGAGTTTCAGACCAGCTTGACCAACATGGTGAAACCCTGTCTCTACTAAAAATACAAACATTAGCCGGGCATAGTGGCGCATGCCTGTAATACCAGCTATTCAGAACGCTGAGGCAAGAGAATCGCTTGAACCCGGGAGGTGGAGGTTGCGGTGAGCCAAGATCGCGCCATTGCACTCCAGCCTGGGCAACAAGAGTGAAACTGCGTCTCAAAAAAAAAAAAAAAAAAAAAGAGAGAGAGAGAATAAGACAAGAACCATTAGTTTCATTAATGTGTCATCTGCAATCCATTTTTAGTCACAGTTAATATAATTTTACCTTTTGTCAGACAGAATGAAAATATTTTCAGTTAAGTAGGGAGAAGGATTAGCTGACTAATAGCTAGATATAAAACATCAAGCTAGACGTTTCACCCACATCAGTTATTCCTACATGTCGGAAAGCTATAACACTTAGCATTAATAACTTCTGATTTTGACTTTGATTTGGAAGTGATTATTTCTGAAAAATCAGAATTGCAAATATATTTTAAAGCAGTCACATCAGAGAATATTTGATACACCTCAAATAAAAGCTTATCAGTAACGCTTATCATTTTAAGAGAATCTCTAGGAGTGACTAACATGATAATAACATAGCAAGCTGCTTTTTTTCATCATTTCTCTTAAAATGCTTGAAAGATCCTGATACAGAGAGTTTTAAAGTTGGGCAAATGTAATAAGCATAGCAAATATCAGAAGAGAGCCAATACTTGTGGCAGTTTGGAGAACTAGGCTTATAAATGTTATTGTGTTGAGAACACTGCTGAAGTGCAATATGATTAGAAATTCCTTAATATTTGCAGTATCATTTTGGGGGACTCTGTGTCCAAGTCAAATTAATCTTGTTAGGACTCTCGAATATAGTCCAAGAATGATACTTTTCTTTTTATGTACATAAACAGATATTTTGAAGTGCTTTCCATTTTATCTTCAAGCAATTCACATCCTGAGAACAAATGGAAATTTGTTTCCATACATACCAGTTTGATATTTTCTTGTTTGTTTTAGGTATCAAAGTACAGCTTTTATATATTCATACAGAATTAAAATCTTTGCCTATTTTATGGCTAAGGCATATACAAATTATATACATAAATGCCTTTTAAACAATGTTGAAAATAATTAGGGGCCCATTTACTTTTAATTTTTAAGTTTAGTCATATAAGTAACACATTCCATTTCATTAAAGCTATTTATGTTCATGAATACATATCTGAATTTCTGTGTATACTGACTTTCTCAACGTTATAAATTGTAAAGCAGAAATACAGGCTCTCTGAAAACTTCACAAACTGAGCTTTGTAAACAAAGCATGGGGTCTTGCTTGCTTTAAGCTAACAATAAATGTTCTACAAACACACACAAAACCCCCACAAAACTTGAATTCACGAATGTTCTGACTGTTCTTTCCTGCAGCTCACATTGGCTAGCATCATCTTTATCCTCCAAATATTTATCTGGGTAGGTCAATCTTGCTTCCTCAATTCTATTTCAAAAATAGCCACAGCTGAAAACATGCTTGGTGGAAGATTTTGAATTATAAAAATCTAACTGCATTCTAATGACCTTCAATAGTTCAGTATTATTATTTACACAAATTATTTTAGTTTGCTGTAGTATCTGGGGACAGGACTGAAGCAGGAGATGACGTTAAATCATTATGGCAACTATCCAAGTCATTATCAGAATTAGTGGGCCAGGCACGGTGGCGCATACTTGTAATCCCAGCACTTTGGGAGGCCAAGGCGGGTGGATCACCTGAGGTCAGGAGCTCAAAACCAGCCTGATCAACATGGTGAAACGCCATCTTTACTAAATTCAAAAAATCAGCTGGATGTGGTAGAAGGCACCTGTAATCTCAGCTACTCTGGAGGCTAAGGCAGGAGAATCACTTGAACCCAGGAGATGGAGGTTGCAGTGAGCTGAGATTACACCACTGCACTCCAGCCTGGGCAACAAGAGCAAAAAACTGTCACACACACAAAAAAAAAAAAAAAAAAAAGAATTAGTGTATTAGCACAGATAGCCTATCAGTACTGAGCATGTTCATTTCTTACGCTTTAGGTAAGTATTGATTTCTTTAAATTTCATAATGGGGCCCAGTGATAGGAGAATCCTTAGCATGTCCTTCACCTATAGTGCTTGCAGGACTTAATTATATATGGATCCTTGTTACCTATATATTAAAGACTATTATTTATATATTCATAGATACTCGGAAATCACTTTAACTTATAATTTAAACACTGTGACTTCTCCATGTAACTACAAAGATAAAAAGATAGATACATATGAAGAATAATTACAGACTACTATTGACTTTGGAGCCTGAAAATACATATAGTTACACACACACGAGAGAGACCTAAAACTTCTGCCAATTTACAATGTAATTGCTATTTGATTAACTTGTTGGAAGACAAGAAATTATAGCAAAAATATAAGGAGTTAGAAAGGTGGATTCTAGTTCTAGCTGGGTAATCTTAGAAAGGACACTTAAACTCTCTGGGTTTCAATTTCCTCAACTAGAAAATTAAGAAATTAGAATAAAATAATTCTAAAGTCGGTTGGGAGTGGGGCTCATGCCTGTAATCCCAGCATTTTGGAAGGCAGAGGCGGGTGGATCACCTGAGGTCGGGAGTTTTGAGACCAGCCTGACCAACATGGAGAAACCCCATCTCTACTAAAAATACAAAATTAGCCAGGCATGGTGATGCATGCCGGTAATTCCAGCTACTCGGGACGCTGAGGCTGGAGAATCCCTTGAACCCAGGAGGTGGAGACTGTGGTGAGCCGAGATCACGCCATTGCATTCCAGCCTGGGTAACAAGAGCAAAACTCCACCTCAAACAAACAAAAACAAACAACTCTAAAGTCAATCCAGGTCTAAAATTCTACTTCTGTAATTCTATTCCAAATAAGGTTTTTTAATTTCAAACATGGAACAAAGGCAGCTTAAAAGTATAAAGACACTTCATATCCAAAGGTTTTCACATAGTCCAGTAGAGTGGAATAAATGCTATATATTCTTTCTATAAGTAATAGGAATACTCTGCTTTATGCAGTGGGTGTATTCTGAAACATTAAATGTATACTGATTTTGATAAATGCAATCAATCCTTGAAGTGAATCCATTAGTTAGGAAAGAATCCTTCACATTTTGTATTAAAGAGATGTGCCTATGGCTGGGCACAATGGCTCACACCTGTAATCCCAGCACTTTGGGAGGCCAAGGCAGGTAGGTCACAAGGTCAGGAGTTTGAGACCTTCCTGGCCAAACTGGTAAAATCCTGTCTCTACTAAAAATACAAAAATTAGCCAGATGTGGTGGTGGGCGCCTGTAATCCCAGCTACCTGGGAGGCTGAGGCAGGAGAATCACTTGAACTGGAGGT
Source organism: Cacajao melanocephalus (assembly GCA_963573385.1). NCBI lineage: Eukaryota > Metazoa > Chordata > Mammalia > Primates > Pitheciidae > Cacajao > Cacajao melanocephalus. The sequence goes on along the minus strand of CAUYLG010062611.1, from coordinate 10,363 downwards.
GGAGGTTGCAGTGAGCCGAGATCACACCACTGCACTCCAGTCTCGACTGGACAAAGTGAGACTCCGTCTCAAAAACAAACAAAAAAGAGACATGCCTACATGATAAACATCATATAAAACAATATTGTTACTATAAAATTTTATATTTTAAATAAGAAAGTACTATTTGCTACCTCTTTTAAAATATTTATTTACAAGAGTTTACTATTCCATCTCCACTATATAAGCTGACATCAATCCAATCTATTCATATTTTCCATTAGAGAATAGGAAAGGAGTCAGACTGGACTGAATATGAAAGCTGGCTCTCTTTCAGTACTGAATCTTAACATCTTGTTATAAAGCAGGAACCACAACAGATAAATAGATTATTACAGCATAAAAACATTTAATTTGCATTCATTTTCAAATACCATGGGTGGATAATAAGTTCCTTTAGATGGACAGGATAGTATTTTAGTGAGATCTTTTTGTAAGTTGACTTGTTAGTATCTTCCACATGCATATTAAGACAATATACCTTTTAAGACTGCAAACTGAATTTTTGTTATAAACCAAGCCAGGAAGAATTTTCATCACAATGCCAAACCTACACAAATCACTAATGACATTATTAGATAAATTAGAGGTTTAAAAGTACATCCTTCCTGACATTGGCAACGTGGGCGTCTGCACAGCACCCACAGCTGTGTTTCCACAGTCTTGGCATAGCATTGCTAAGGTAATAAAAATTCTTGAAGGTGGGAAGTTTCCATCAATTAACTTTGAGAGAGACTCATCTGGAGCAGCCTCATCTCAGCCCACATATGATGATGATGCTATCTGCTCAGTATGCCCTTGCTAGAATGACAGCAGTTAAATACCGAATTTCTGATCATCCCCTTACCCCAGTTAATCAAATGTATTCTAAATCTAGAATAACACATTAAGCCAAAAATAAAGAAGGCAAGTTCTCCACCTGACTTAGTATTCTTTTTCTTAGTGGACTAGATGGAATTAAAATCGAGGCTGAATTTAAGCTATTTTCTTTCTATAGCAACCTCTAGGAATGCCACCTGGAGTCAACTGATTGCAAAGCCCACACACCACCAATTCTCTTCATTAGCCTTTCTGTACCTAAATAATGTAATTTACCAAAGGACTAGTTCCTGCAGTTCTGGGTTTGGGGTTTTCACAACAGAAATCTCATTCTCTACTGGTGCTATCAGTATAATCTTACCATTTACTCACACTGATCAAGTTGACATCCAAGCAAAACCAGTTATCCTGTTTTCTGTGAATAGCAATCTAGATGTTACAAATTTACTAGAGATCAAACTACCACTACTGCTATAAGATCACAAAAAGAAGACGGCTTAGCAGTAACTATCTTTCTTGTCATCCTTTCTCCACGATGAGAAGAAATTAGCACATCTTTACTGAAACAGCTCTTGTCAACATCACATATGAGACTTTCCTGTTGCTAAATCCAGTAGTCTATTCTCAAGTCCATTTCACTCAGGAGCATCTAACTACTGATCATGTCGTCTACCTTGGTACACTTTCTTCTCTAGGCTTCTATAATGTCACATTTTCCTATACTACTCACAGGGTTCTGTCTTCTCAGTCTCCTTTGATGGTTTCTCCTCTTTTCGCTGCATTTCCGAACCCTCTTATTATGTTGCATGTCTTTTTCTTTTTGCATAGACTTTATTAACTTCTAATACAATCCAGACATTTTTAAATTGTTTTATTTTTTTGAGATTGAGTCTCACTCTGTCATTTAGACTGGAGTGCAATGGCATGATCTCAGCTCACTGCAACCTCCACCTCCTGGGTTCAAGTGATTCGCCTGCCTCAACCTCCAGAGTAGCTGGGATTGCAGGTGCCCACCACCATGCCCAGCTAATGTTTGTATTTTTAGTAGAGATGGGGTTTCACCATGTTGGCCAGGCTGGTTTTGAACTCTTGACCTCAAGCAATCTGCCCGCCTTGGCCTCTGAAAGTGCTGGGATTAAGTGCCTGGCCATGCCGTTTTTATTATGTTTACTGTTTATGTCTCCACTGCTCCTCCACTAGACTGCAGATGCTTTTGTCTCTTTTTGATGCCTAGTGCCCAGATCAGTGACTGGCACATGGTACTCAATACATATTTGCTGAATGGGTAAACTACTGTTTTTCTGATTCATACATGTTTAAGCCATTCCCTAACTCCTTAGAATGAATGTTCCTTAAGAGTAGAAAATTGGCCAGGCACAGTGGCTCACCCCATAATCCCAACACTTTGGGAGGTTGAGGTGGGATGATCACCTGAGGTCAGGAGTTTGAGACCAGGCTGGCCAACATAGTGAAACCCCGTCTCTACAAAAATACAAAAAAATTAGCCAGGTGTGGTGGCACATGACTGTAATCCCAGCTACTTGGGAGGCTGAAGCAGGAGAATCGCTTGAACCCGGAAGGTTGAGGTTGCAGTGAGCCGAGATCTTGCCACTGCACTCCAGCCTGGGTGACAGAGCGAGACTCCGTCTCAAAAAAAAAAAAAACAAAGCCAGGCGCAGTGGCTCACACCTGTAATCCCAGCACTTTGGGAGGCCGAGGTGGGTGGATCACAAGGTCAAGAGATCAAGACCATCCTGGCCAATATGGTGAAACCCTGTCTCTACTAAAAAATACAAAAATTAGCCGGGCATGGTGGCGTGCACCTGTAGTCCCAGCCGCTCGGGAGGCTGAGGCAGGAGAATTGCTTGAACCGAGGAGGCAGAGATTGCAGTGAGCCAAGACTGCGCCACTGCACTTCAGCCTGGAGCCTGGTAACAGAGCGAGACTCTGTCTCAAAAAAAAAAAATCAATATATTTACAAAACAGTGTACCATATAACATAATCTTCAGTTGTTACCTATAGGATATAATTTGTAATTAATGCCAAATAAATACAAGAATAGCTTTACATAACTTTTTGTGTACACTATACACAAATAATCCCTTATTGGTTATTTTTATTTTTGTCAAAATATTGTAGTCACCTCCTTTAAAAAGTCAAATTGTACTAAAAGGCTTATAATGAAACAGCCTTTCCCATTCTTCTCTAAGCTTCAGAGGCTACCAATTTCAACTCTTCCAGTCTTACTCCCTGTTTTCATCTTTCTTTTCTTTTCTTTTCTTTTTTTTTTTTTGAGACAAAGCTTCACTCATGTCACATAGGCTGGAGTGCAGTGGCCAGATCTTGGCTCACTGAAGCTTCTGCCTCCCAGGTTCAAGAAATTCTCCTGCCTCAGCTTCGCTACTAGCTGGGATTACCAGCAACCACCACCATGGCCAACTAATTTTGTATTGTTAGTAGAGATGGGGTTTCACCATGTTGGCCAGGCTGGTCTCTAACTCCTGACCTCAGGTGATCTACCTGCCTCGGTCTCCCAAAATGCTGGAATTATAGGTGTGAGCCACCATGTCCAGCCTGTTTCCATCTTTCTAAATAAAATATTTATACTGATATTTCTTAATTTATCAGTATTAAATATCAGATTTATTATCTTCCCCCCATGGTAGAAGACATCTTAGTTCTTTTTGATTTCTTGCTTCATCAATATTAACAATATCATTTCACCAACATGAAGTTTTAGTAATTATTCTCACATACACAACTTTCCTCTCCCTCAATTCTCCCAATATTTGGTTAAATCAGTGAGTTTTAAATTATTATTACAGTCATACAAATAGTGTGAACTGCTGAACAACTCCTTTCTTGTACAATTAGTCATGTGTCACTTAACAATGGGGATACGTTCTGAGAAGTGCATTGTCAGGCACTTTTGTCATTGTGCAAACATCATACAGCATACTCATATAAACCTAGACGGTATAGTCTACTACACACGTAGGCTATATGGTACAGCCTACCATATAGTTGTTCCTAGAGACAAACCTGCACAGTGTTACAATACTGAGTACTGTAGGCAGTTTTAACACAATGGTAAGTATTTGTGTAACTAAACATAGAAAAAGTACAGTAAAAATATGGTATAACAGATAAAAATGATACACCTGTATAGGGCAGGGCAGCTCTATTATAATTTTATGGGAGTACCACTGTATATGAGGCCTGTTGTTATTGACTAAAACGTTGTTTTGGGGTGCCTGACTGTATTTCGTTTTTCGTAGAGTTGATAACTGCTTTATTTTTTTCATTTGCTTTGTTTCCAACATACCTATCAGTATTCATTTTCCAAACGCTCCAACATCATTGTGGCACATCATTCAATAATATTTTTCATATGCTTATATAAACCAGTCCTTATTTTTTTCCTAGAAAACTCCCTGGTCTAGGCCTGTTTCTTGTTTTTTTCCTAGAGAACTCCTTGGCCTATACCTGATATAGAAATGATATCATGGAACTTCCTTACAGAGCCCTTCTGTGGTGAATCACCTGTTCCCAGATCCCATGTTTCTCTTTTTTTAAATTTATTTTAATAAATTAGTTCTTAGATTTTACTAGAGTACATCTTCCTGCTAGTTTTTGTTTGTTTGTTTTTCAGACAGAGTCTCACTCTTGCTCAGGCTCGAGTGCAATGGTGTGATCTTGGCTCACTACAACCTCCAACTCCCGAGTTCAAATGACTCTCCTGCCTCAGCCTCCCGAGTAGCTGGGATTATAGGCATGCACTACATACCTGGCTAATTTTTGTATTTTTAGTACAGATGAGGTTTCACTATGTTGGCCACTTTTTTACAAATATGGTGTATTTCCAATTCTTCGTTCAACTCCTCCTCTCCTCCTCCTTGGTGCGTTGAGAAGCTCCCATTGCCAGTCCTGTATGGTTCCCAAAGTATTGGATTTTGCTCCTCAGGACACATCACTTTCTTTTCTTTCTTTCCTTTTCTCTTTTTTCTTTTTTTTTTTTTTTTACTTTGAGATGGAGTCTTGCTCTGTGGCCCAGACTGGAGAGCAGTGGTGCAATCTCTGCTCACTGCAACCTCTGCCTCCCGGGTTCAAGCAATTTTCTGCCTCAGCCTCCCAAGTAGCTGGGATTACAGGCCCCCGCCACCACACCCAGCTAACATTTGCATGTTGTTGTTGTTGTTGTTGTTGTTGAGACAGAGTCTCACTCTGTCACCAGGCGTCAGGCTGGAGTGCAGTGGTGCAATCTTGGCTCACGGCAACCTCCGCCTCCTGGGTTCAAGCAATTCTCCTGCCTCAACCTCCCAAGTAGCTGGAACTACAGGCGTGTGCCACCAGGCCCAGCTAATTTTTTGTACTTTTTTAGTAGAGATGGGGTTTCACCGTGTTGGCCCGGATGGTCTCAATCTCTTGACTTCATGATCTGCCAGCCTCGGCTTTCCAAAGTGCTGGGATTACAGGTGTGAGTCACCAAGCCTGGCCTAATTTTTGTATTTTTAGTACAGACGGGGTTTCACCATCTTGGTGAGGCTGGTCTTGAACTCCTGACCTCGTGATCACCCACTTTGGCCTCCCAAAAGTGCTGGGATTACAGATGTGAGCCACCATGCCTGGCGTACACCACTTTCTTCAGAGAACAAACTCTACTGGCTTTTACTGAGATCTGCAGATGTAGGCATCTCACCATTTCTTCATACCTATTTGGTCTTTCTTCCATTTGATAGCTCTTACACTATTTTGTGATTTGATGGTACAGATATTTCCTACTCTTATTGAAGACGGTGTTGACATTTTTCTTTCTTCCCCCAATTATTTTTTCTGATGATTTTTAAGAGAAGCAGACAAGGTCATTGTTATTCTACTTTTTTTTTTTTTTTTTTTTTTTTGAGACAGGGTGTTGCTCTGTTGCCCAGGCTAGGGGGCAGTGGTATGAACACAGCTCAATGCAGCCTTGACACCTACTGGGCTGGGCTGAAGTGATTCTCCCACCTCAGTCTCCCAAATAGCTGGAACTACAAGCACACACCAACATACCTGGCTAATTTTAAAAAAATGTTTGCAGAGATGGGGTCTTGCCATGTTGCCCAGGCTGATCTTCAACTTCTAGGCTCAAGCCATATTCCCACCTTGGCCTCCTAAAGTGCTGAAATTACAGATATGAGCCACTGCACCCAGCCCAGATACTTGATTCTTATAAATTGTGATAGAACAAGTAAATTTTCAGTTGAGATTGAGCACATTTAGGGTGGTACGAACATAGACAAAACAAGTAAATTTTCATAACAGAGACAGCAGGAAGAATTTCTGATACTGAAAATACTGACAGTGACACTCATTTTTAAGAGCTTCCAAAGCTAACAGAATTTTAAATGAGTTAAGAATAAACAAGCTAACTTCCCAAATACGTATATAAAACAAAATAACATAACATAAAGAAACCTAGTTGTATCTCAGATTGGTTCTGTGAAAACTTATATCCAGCCAGAAACACAATAAGCAAGTAACTTAAGTTTCAGGGGTTAAATTACTCTGCTTCTCTTCATGAAATACATAAGGAAAAAATTGCTTCTGAGAGTGTCAAATGCTTTTTTCTCCTTGTCAGTATTCTATTATACAAATGTTCAAATGTACAGAAGAACGAAAATAATTTTACGGTATTCATATACCCATTATTTAGATTCGCCATTAATATTTTACTATCCAGATAAAATAATAGTAATATAATATATAATACATATAATAATTTCTTTCAAATGTCAAGTAGTCTTGACGATAGTATAAGAATGCCAGAATAGTACATTTTTCCATAGTGAGAGGCTTTTTTGTTTCTGGTTGTATCTGCCAGATAAAGCAAATTTTTTTTTTTTTTTTTTTGAGAGGGAGTCTTGCTCTGTAGTCCAGGCTGGGTGGGATCTTGGCTCACTGCAACCTCCAGCTCCTGGGTCTGGTTCAAGCAATTCTCCTGCCTCAGCCTCCTGAGTAGCTGGGATTATAGGCATACGCCACCATGTCCAGCAAATTTTTGTAATTTAGTAGAGAGGTCCGCCTGCCTCGGCCTCCCAAAGTGCTGGGATTACAGGTGTGAGTCACCACGCCTGGCATTTTTTTTGTTTTTGTTTTTTTGGAAACAGGGTCTTGCTCTGTCACCCAGGCTAGAGTGCAGTGCTACGAACACAGCTCACTGCAGCCTCAACCTTCTAGGCTCAAGTGTTCCTCTTGCTTCAGCCTCTTATGTAGCTGAGACCACAGGTATGGACCACCATGCCTGGTTGCTTTTTCTTTTGAGTTGGAGTCTTGCTCTGTTGCCTAGGCTGGAGTGCAGTGGTACGATCCCAGCTCATTGCAACCTCTGCCTCCTGGGTTCAAGTGATTCTCCTGCCTCAGCTTCCCAAGTAGCTAGTACTACAGGCATCCACCACCATGCCCGGCTCATTTTTTAATTTTTTAGTAGAGACGGGGTTTCACCATGCTGGCCAGGCTGGTCTTGAACTCCTCACATCAGGTGATCCACCCGCCTCAGCCTCCCAAAGTGCTGGGATTACAGGCGTGAGCCACTGTACCAGCTGTCTGGCTAATTTTTTAATTTTTAAAATGTTTTGTAGAGACAGAGTCTTACTTTGTTGCTCAAGCTGGTCTTGAATTGGGCTCAAGCAATCCACCTGTCTCAGCCTCCCAAAGTGCTGGGATTAGGGGAGTGAGCCACCACACGTGGCCTTAAATGAATTTATTTGAGGTAACACTGCTATAGTAACAAAGGCCCCTGATTGATATATCTATTATGGGTAACTGGTAACAGTAATGGAAACTGCAACCCAAACACTTCACTAAGATTCCATTATTTTTTTGGAAAGGTAGCTGTAGAAGGCCAAAAGACTGAAATACTCTATCACTAGTTTAAAAGTCAGTATGTAATATATCTCTATAGTATAAAAAATGAATATATTTTAAAGCAAAGACATTTATTGTAAGTCCATATGTTCTGACAAATTTCAGTCAGATTTAAAAACCTAAATTGTGAGTTAAAATGAAAACACAGTGGCCGGGCACAGTGGCTCATGCCTGTAATCCCAGCACTTTGGGAGGCCAAGGCGGGTGGATCATGAAGTCAAGAGATGGAGACCATCCTGGCCAACATGGTGAAACCCCATCTCTACTAAAAATACAAAAATTAGCCGGGCGTGGTGGCACGCCTGTAGTCCCAGCTATCAGGAGGCTGAGGCAGGAGAATTGCTTGAACCCAGGAGGCAGAGGTTGCAGTGGGCCGAGATTGCACCACTGCACTCCAGCCTGGCACCTGGCAAAGCAAGACTCTGTCTCAAAAAAAAAAAAAAAAAAAAAAAGAAAACACAAAGTCTCTGAATTCAATGTTAGTCAATATTTTTAAAATCAAGAGTTTAATTTTCATGTTATAATAACTTGTTTTTAGATGTACATTTTATATATTTGAGGTTATAAAATTTACATATTAGAGTCAATTCAGTTAGAAAAATTAGGTTGTTTTAATTAATGCAAGCATATTAAATCTGAAGTTGCAGATACTGTTGTAGTTTTATATTAGCCCTGATAGCTAATTGTTTTTGTTATGTTACACTGAAGACTATCAGTTTCCACAAATGCCATACAAATACTAATTAAAAAAAAATCAGTTTCTCTTAAAATCTCAAGCTACTCTTCAATTAAATAGAAATAGTAAAGTTTATTAGGAAATGAATACACACATGCAAAACAATCTGGCAGCACAGCACAACTAATTGGTTATGGATGCTAAGTGTATCATATTATTTGACTATTTACATATACACACTATAACATACACATATTCACACACATGCACATACTATTGATTGATTGGATTGAGTGATTGAGACAGAGTCTCGCTCTGCCATCCAGGCTGGAGTGCAATGGGGAGATCTCAGCTCATCACAACCTCCGCCTCCAGGGTTCAAGCGATTCTTCTGCCTCAGCCTCCTTAGTAGCTGGGATTACAGGCGTGTGCCACCACGCCTGGCTAAATTTTGTATTTTTAGTAGAGACGGGGTTTTACCTTGTTGGCCAGGATGGTCTCCATCTCTTGATCTCATGATCCGCTTGCTTGGCCTCCCAAAGTGCTGGGATTATAGGCATGAGCCACCACGCCCAGCCATACACACATATTTTAAATGATTCATATAACAAGCACATAGTTAAAAACTAAAAATATAAAGGGAGTTATAATGAAAAGCAATAGTACTCTTCCCTCCTATTTCAATACTGTTCATCAGAGACAACTAATAAACCAACTAGAATACTTTGCAATTTTTTTTTTAATTTACACAGAGTCTCGCTCTGTTGCCTGGGCTAGACTGCAGTGGTGCAATCTTGGCTCACTGCAGCCTCCTGGGTTCAAGAAAGTCTCCTGCCTCAGCATCCCAAGTTGCTGGGACTATAGGCATGTGCCACCACACCCAGCTAATTTTTGTATTTTTAGTAAAGATGGGGTTTCACCGTGTTGGCCAGGTTGGTCTCAAATTCCTGACCTCAAGTGATCCTCCCATCTTGGCACCCCCAAAGTTCTGAGATTACAGGCATGAGCCACCACACCCAGCCAATACTTTGCAATTTAGCTTAACACAAACTACGTAACATTAACAAAAAATTCCCAGTTGGAGGAGGGGAGGAGGAACAGTATAGAGAAACTGGTACATCCATACACTATTGATGAAAATGTAATTTAATGAAATCATTTATTTTTATTTATTGTTTTTAGGGACTTGTTCCTTATTGGCACCTACAGATCAGTGTCCCTCCTTTCTCCCTCAAAACTCTTTGAAACCCATGCTATACCTACAGAATGGGAGAAAATTTTTATAATCTACCCATCTGACAAGGGTCCAATATCCAGAATCTACAAGGAACTTAAACAAATTTACAAGAAAAAAACAACCCCTTCAAAAAATGGGCAAAGGATATGAACAGACACTTCTCAAAAGAAGACATTTATGTAGCCAACAAACATACAAAAAAAAGCTCAACATCACAGGTGATAAGAGAAATGCAAATAAAAATCACAGTGAGATACAATCTCACACCAGTCAGAATGGCGATTAATAAAATGTCAAGAAACAATAACTGCTGGTGAGGTTGTGGAGAAATAGGAACGCTTTTACACTGTTGGTGGAAATGTAAATTAGTTCAACCATTGTGGAGGACAGTGTGGTGATTCCTCAAGGATCTAGAACCAGAAATACCGTTTGACCCAGTGTGGGGATCGCTCCCGTTCACGGTGCTTAACTGTACCATGGCCATTTTGAGCTTGAGCCCATACACGTTTCACCTCTCACCTGGAGGCTGCTGAGCTGAGGGAAGGGATGAAGTGTTGATGCATAACTTCTGCAAAATATTTTGGCTACTGACACGAAGAACAGGGCGTGCCATGGCGGTTTCATGAGTCATTGTGCGGGCCTGATATGGTAACCCCTGTTTCTGTAAACGTTTTATGGCTCTGTTTAC